>JAJMKR010000061.1:0-146713 GCA_030563945.1 Geotrichum australiense | reverse complement strand
GTACTAGGCTTTGTAGCAACATTGGAAAGTCAGACAAGTCGAGTTTGCAAAAGGACAAAAAACGAAACTGGTGAAGTGCGCTCCAGATTTGCCAATTACACAACTTAGAGCGAAAGGAGCAAAAAATCATCTTTCCCATATAAAAGAGAAGAGGGAAATTGACCAGAATCGTGTAAAATTTTGTAAATCTAGGACAATTTTACGACTAAATACTGCCCGCGAAGATGAAAATTGTCCTTTAAGAGTAACTGAAAGTGAGGATGAGTTTTAGTAGTAGTAACTCCATTATATGGGCGAATATAACTTTTTAAAAAATCTCATATGATTCTCTGACACCTAAAGTATGTATTTCTATATAATTCTATACTCTTTTAGAATTCTTCTTGAAATTGTGATGTTGTTAAAAAGAGGTTGAGTTTTTTGATTTTTGGAAGGTTGGATTTTTGTTTTGACTTTGAAAGGTGTGGCCTTTTACACTTCAAACCCTATACTGTATGGCATGTTGCACTCATATGAATGCTGTAAGCTTGAAAATGTACAGAATTACAGTATATCCGGATAATATGTTCACTTCAGCTAATCGTATTGAGTAACTAAATTTACCTGCCAATCCTTTGGTTGCAATATAAACGGTTGCAGTTTCAGTATGAGTGGTCAAATAGAAATGTGCTAAGCATGTTTTTCTCAATAATTTATTTATACTGTCTTTATAGCATATGTTCCAAAATAGCGCCATGTGTTGATGAATTTTCATTATATTGGGTTCTCTAGATTCATGATCAGATATAAAAGTTAATGATTTTCCGGCTTATTTTCTTATAAGGTCAGTAATATATACTAAATAAAAATCGCTGCTATTATACTATGTACTTGACTATTTCTCGTATGTAATATCTGTACAACTCTGAACTAAACTCGATCATTAAATGTCAATATATCATTGGTATTTGGCTGTCATAAGAAAGCTTGAAAAAGCCAATTATGGACTCTAGATAATATAGTAGAAAGGAATGCTACAGATATTTGTTACAAAATTGGCTCAAAACATATTTGTAGCAACACCGCAAGTTATACACTACCTACTTCACCTTGGTAAAATAAGATATCATCCAAGAGCTCCAGTATACATAGATCATTTCATTTTTAAGGGAGTTATGGGTTTTCACAGCTCTTTACTAACCACATGAGAATTGTAACCTCTGTACATCATTAATATATCTCACAAACCACCCGACACAACCACTCTCGCTATGCCATTACTTTTTCCTGTTCATTGTTTACCTCCATAACAACCTGTTTAGCTCAACACTTTTGCAAACATTCAAGTTAACAACTCATCTCAATGCAACAAAACCGAAAGCCACAATAGAAGAAGACTTTTCATACTACTACTTCAAGATGCCACCAATTACAGCATTTGTCCCTCTCTGTGCCTCGCCCATTTCCATGGCTAGCAATCCAACTCCACCTCCCGACCCCAGCACCCCTACACCACCTCCGGAACCTAACAACCCAGTTCCACCTTCTCAAGACTGCTACCCAGTTTCACATCTTCAAGATTGTTACCTAGTCCCATCTCCTCAAGATTGCTACCCAGTTACGCCTTCCCAACACTACTACCCAGTTCCACCCCTACAAACCTACACCCCGCTTCCAGTTCCTAAAGACTTCTACACCGGATACCCGCCCGCCCGTTCCACCTACACCCCACTTCCTCCGGCGCACGAACTCTTTGGGCCCAACTCCATACAACACCAAAATTCTGACAGGCACGAAGTTATTTCGAACCTGACGGCGAAAAACACAAAGATCCTTTACGAGATCATGGCGGAAGATCGGAAGAGGATGAAAAAAGATGGGTTGGTGAGGTCGTGGGACGTGTCAGAGGAGGAGATGGGGTATATGGCCAGTGAAGCTTTAGAGATTATGGGTATGTCGGAACGGTGTTGATGTGGGATTTGTTGGAAGTTTTTTAGGTTGAAGATGTGGATGATGTGGAGAAGTTTCTGGTGAAAGTTTGGTTGATTGGCTTTAGCTTTTTTGTATAATAAGTTTGATAGGAATCCATGCTGTTAGTGCGTTTTAGATATCGCAGGGGGATAGTTAGATTTCACGATATAGGTTTAAGAACTCTGTGAGAACAGTTGATGGTCGACGTCTTGTTTTGCACTGAGGCAGGCCATTCTTTTCTATAAAAAATACATTTCAGCAAACATTTTTGTTCACCTGTAACATCAAGCTTATACCGATTTATAGAAATTGGAGGTATACTAAAGTATTAGCTATGACTCTATTAAATCAATTATGAGCCAATCATCAATAGCCTAACATAGATAGTAATATACAGACACATTTTCCTGTTAAATATACGCAAATTCTCATGATCTATAAGTATTCATTAATACTACTTGGTTTACTATCAGTCCACAGGTTTATCTTTCTCTGAAAAGTCGGTTCAGTTGTTTACCTGTACACCGTGCTTCTCACAATCTATGTTGTCTCGTTCAGCATCATTTACAGAGTTAGTTACGTTCACAGTGATTGTAAAAATCGGTACTAGACAACGTGGCTTTAGATGTATACAGTCGTATATTTCAAATGCTTCATTTTCATTAATGCTATCCATATTCAAGGTATGAACCCCTCCCCCAACACTTACTCATTGATTTTATACTATGATTTTCATGGTCACTCCTATATATTTTGTTCTGAATGCAGTTCATCTCAACCCCTCACACATTAGTAAAGCTCTACGAATTTAAATTCATTTCACAATAATCATAAATTCATCAGTCTCTGCAACGACATTTTAGCCGATGATCCTGATACAACCCGTCTTTCTTTCTTATTTCTTTGATCCAAATTCTCTTGGTCGAGCTCTTGACCTATCAAATCCAGATCTACATCACCCAACTTGCCCTCCACAAAAGTCGTAGAAACAGCAGTGACTGGAATATTGAGTGGCTGCGTCATTTCAAATACAGACTTTGCATCGAAGTTCTCATCGTAAGATCCACTCTCGCTGTCACTCTCGCTATTTTCATTTCTGTCAGCATTTCCATTGTCAACCTCGTCTTCTTCATCATCTGTTGATAGGAAAGCTATGGGCTCATCGCTAATACTGGTGCTCAGTTTAATCGCTTTCGATGGTCTCCTAGTTAGTGGTACTATTTCGAGATCAGAAAAGTCGGTCGTAATTGTGGAAAATGTTGACCCATTTAAAGCTGAAATGCCAGGTTGGCGTGGTGATTCTGATCGTTGTTGAAATCCTGATTGAGATGTTGACGGTGACAGCGACTGGGGAGAAGACACAGGTGATTTTGAAGTTGACTGGGATGGCTGCTCTGGGGGTAACTCAAAAGGTTTACCGAGATGAGGCTCTGCTATAGGACTCGGGCTCCTTGTTATAATTCGTTCCTGAACGGGACCTGGAGATGGTGAAATAAATTTTGGCTCAGTTGATTCAGTAGAGTGAGTTGTATGTTGCTTTTGGATAGCTGGTTCGGATAATTGTAGTTCATGTTTTAACGATGACCCATGTGCTATATTTCTGTGAGAATCAGGGTCCGATGGTTGTGTAGATGATGCAGGTGATTTGGGTTCAATGCTTTTTGAAGGATTAGAAGATGTTGATGCTGATGATGATGAAGATGAAGATGATGATGGGATATGCAATTTTGGTAAGTTTTCTTGTGTTAGAAGTGAATGTAGTCGTGGATAATGCGATCGGTGAGGAGAGTAAGGAGTTGCGAGTCGATCTCCTACTGGTAGGGTGTTATCGATAAATTTCAAATTCTCAATCAGCCCCGCGACAATCTCTGTCGTTTTCTCAACCTGTCTTCTCAGTTCATCAACTAAATATTAAAGAGTTAGAATGTTTACCAAATAAAGCTAAATATGGCAATTGGGTAAAAGACATACTGTGTCGTAGGCCGTAAATGCTGTTTTGGACTCGTGATATACGGGCATGTGTAGCCCCTAGTGTTTCGCTAGCTAGATGCTCGATCCTGTTCATTTTTTGTGTAATTGCATTCTGATTTTTGGCCATGACTTCTATTTCTTCAGACAAATCGGCTCGGTAGGTTGACGCCACTTCATGGACAGCCTCGTTGAATGAATTGACTTCCGACGAAACAGATGCGAGTATCGATGCCATTGAAAAGTCTTCAACTTTGGGCATTGGAACTGGCTGTATCTACGGGTGGGGATGTTAGTGTACTGACTTTGGCATTAGAAGCAGAACATATCTATGATAAAGCCTTACCCTCTCAGGACTCGGTTGAGGATCCAGCTCTCGGACAATTGTTAAGCGTCTTTTGGTGCCACTCGACATTATGAAGTCATCAACGATTAATTAGCAAACACAACCAGCGGCAAACTTTTGTTGGAATTTGTTCTGTCCCCATTTCCAGCATAGAACAACGTAAATAAACGGGAAGAAGAGCTAACTACGTAAATGAAAGTTGAACGAATATCTCCCTTGCCCTGACTTTCAATAAGCATGGTATTACTGTATACTAGAACGGTACAAAATCCCCCTACAATATCACCCATAATTTTGCACATGGGCTCAATATGACAAACAAACAACAAAAATCAATAATCAGATCGCTAAAAACTTGCCCTTGAATTTTTTTTCTTTTCTCCTTCTCTTCCTTTTTCTTTCATCTGACAACTGTAACTAATGCCAGAGAAAGAATTGATACCCAAATCTAAAGTGCGAAATGATAAGACCGTTGAGGTAGCCAAATCAGTTGTTCAAACAACGTTCGCACAATGGTCTATGATAATTTTGCTTATTTTTGGAGGATGTTGTTCGAATGTGTTTACACTCGAAGCGCTCGTGAATCGGCATGCTAAGGGATCTGGGCAGTTACTTACGTTCATTCAGTTTTTATTTGTTTCATTGTACGGATATATTCGGTTCTTCGATCCACTAAATTCGAATTGGAAACAGCTATATCTTGAGAGATCAAAAGTCCCATTGACAAAATGGATGCTCCCCGTTTTTCTATTTTTTGCAGTTTCAATGCTGAACAACTTAGCTGTATGGGGACATAGTATCTCAGTTCCTGTTCATATCATCATCAGATCGGGAGGTACTGTTACGACAATGTTGGCTGGGTACTTTGTAGCTGGGAAAAGATACAAGCCTTTACAGGTGTTTTCTGTGTTGATCTTGACATTTGGGGTTATTATGGCAACCTTGGACAATTCGCCAACAGACCAAACGCCAACGAAGGAAGGTGATGGGACGTTTGGTTTAGGTGTATTTTTCTTGTTTACAGCAGCCACTCTTTCATCAATAATGGGTCTAGTTACGGAGAATATCTACCAGAAATACGGGAAGCACTGGGAAGAAAACCTGTTTTATTCGCACGCTCTTTCGCTTCCGTTTTTCTTTCCTTTCCTTCCTGATATTATACGTCAATTCAGGAGTATTATGAGTAATTCCGTCCCGATGCGAATTCCATACACGCAATTCTTCATCCCGGATGCACTATTCTATTTATTTTTGAATGCTTTCACCCAATTTGTATGTGTACGGGGAGTCAACAATTTAGCAGGGAATGCAAGTGCCTTGACAGTCTCGATAGTGCTCAACGTGAGAAAATTTGTGTCTCTCCTACTGAGTATTTACATGTTTGGAAACACAATGTCTGGAGGGACGATAGCGGGAACACTACTTGTATTCATGGGGGCTTCATTATATTCTTACACTAGCGGAGGAAGATCCAAGTCGTCTCTACAAGAGAAAAAGGAGAAATAAAAGTGATTTCTTATCCGAATTGGACGTTGTGTTTTGTTGAAAAACTACATTAAATTTATATGGAAACAAAATGAAAACGAATGATAAATAAACTGGATTTGCACTAAATAGCTATTAGAAAGACCATAATATATATATTGCGCAGTACATAAATCAAATAGACCTTTAGAATGAGTATTCATTATACACAAACGATTAAGACATCTGTATATATATGACTCTGGTGTGCTGTAGGCGGTACTTTGATATTGGTGGCAATTGCCACTGCAATTAAAATATTATCTTCTTTTTTCCACTGCGTATGAATAAATCAGTTAATTCAATAAACATTGCTAATAGCAATAATCGTTATTGAGAAGCATTGGGCACAGATTTGATTAGTGTTGTTCAGCACACTACAAGCGTACAATAGGCGATAAAGTGAGCACACTCGTACTATCCACAGTGATTCCACACTCGCACGGTCCAAATGGGGTTTAACATGTCTGTTGTTTGTACCTGCATATTGACAATAGTATCCGATGTCCCATAATCCAGGTTTCATACATTATATTTTATGTACTTTTTACTTTTTTTATCCTTCAAATATTATGTTCTATATTCAAAAAACAATTTGGGCCAATCCCCCAACACGTAAAACAAATAGAAATCAAATTTGGAATTTCCCTACTGCCAAATTCTCTACGGGCCAAAAAAAAAAAAAAAAAAAAAAACTCAAGTCAAGTCAAGTCAGGCAGACACACAAAATCAACCGACGTATCACGTGGAAGCCAATTCTCTCAGGATATTTTATTATGTGAATATATGTGTACCAAAGTACAGTGTACGCTGCGTTACCACGCCATAGAAAAACACCGTAAGTTCTACAGTACGACTACTGTGGGAGGTGTGGGATCTGACTGTGTCTCTGTCTCTTCATTACCTTTTCTTCCCTTTTTTAATTTTTTTATTTATTCTCTACCATTCTATTCTATCCTAATCGTTCTAGTTGCGCATTCGAGTTCTTATTCCATAGTTTCGACTTGATCAAAGTACATTCAGTTAGTGATTCCAGTTTCACAAATAAGCCGATTTACAGTTCTTACAATCAATCGTCAGTCGTTAGATCCTCCGTTTGTTGCTACCGATCAGTAAAACAGAATAATGTATAAATAATGAGATATCTACTACGAAGAAGACCACATATTTCAAGGCTGGTGCAGGTGAGACGGTACTCGCATCATCAGCCAGTTCCGCCGCATGAGCCAGCACACCCGCACCCGCGCCAGCACCCAGAACATATAAAGAAGCTGAACTTTGGGACTTGTAAGTATTGTTATTTTCGAATATACTATTTCCGATTTCTATATCTTCTTTTCAGTCTACCATCTCGATTGATTGACCAGACAGCCAACTAACATTACATTTATCAATCGGTTGATTGATTCTGTTTTCTTACAATAGTAATACGAGAACTACGAAAACAAACTCCGAAGCTACTGACTACACCATACAGCAAAGAAATACTAAGTCCCGACATCCGGCTGAAGGTTATCCCAAAAGTAGTCCCCGAGGTAAAAGGCGGCATTATAGGCTACTACGCTGCCGTCAAAGTCATGCAAGTTCTAGCGACATTAGCCGTTTCCGAGGTCGAAAAGCACCGACTCCAGATCCTAAGCGAGGCCGTTCAAGCACCTCCTTCATCAGCAGACGACCCCGGTGCGCGGCCAAAGTACCTAATGCGATGGTGCGTGTGCCGGCAGACAGTCGAGCCCGTGGGCCTAGTAGACGTGGCGGAGCTGCCGTGGTGTCAAGACGAGGTGGATGCGAAGGAACGGGTGGTTAAGCGGGAGGCTGTGGTGGAGGAGAGCGCGGTCAAGGGAACGTTTGAGTTCGAGGTTGATGCAGAGTGGAAAAGAGTACTGGTGCATACGGTAAGGAATGTGGAGTATGGGGAGGAAAACGATCAGGTTTATGAGAATCTGGCGCCGAATGTGTGAGGATTCGGATTCTGGGGAGGATGAACGGGTGTATTTATAACTAGATATGTGTATATCAATGAATGTAAATGTGTGTATTATAATTTATGAAGTTTTGTTTCCAAAAAAAAAAAAAAAAAAAAAAAAAGGTACTACTGTATATACCATGATGGTAAAGTTGGGGAAGTCTTTGCGGTCAAATCCAAATCCCAAGCCAAAAAAAATAGACTGATGAAATTTGTATGTACAGATAAGAAACAGAGACCATAATGAATCTCTGAAATCTGGACTGAGCTAAGCTGAGTCGATCCTAAAACAATAATGTGAATTTATTTCTTGCCCTCAAATCCAATCAATATAAATCTACTTCTTCTTCCCTCGAAAATCCTTTTTCTTCTTTTCTACTCCTCTTCATATTTCTCATTCCTACGCTTATCATCGTCGTTATCGATAACTTTCTGTTCAGCAAAGACTTTAACAATCAAAACAAATAACAACACAAACACATAAAATGGCTTGCAACTGTACTTCTCTATCAGCATCTTCCTCAGGCGAGTCATGCTGCTCCTCAGGCTGCACCTGCACACCCACCACCAGCTCCCTATCCATGAACGAGTCGTCCTCCTGCTGTGCCCCAACCTCCACCGGCACCAAGCCTTCCTGCTGCAGTTCCACTCCTGCCCAGCCCAAGCCCTCCTGCTGCAGTTCAAAAGCGCCAGCGCCAGCGCCCACGTCGAAGAAACTGGAAACTAACGCAACTGCCGCCGTGTCCTCGGAGGGCTGCGGGTGCGCGTCTTCGGACGCGAATAGGAAATCGTCTGGCTGTACGTGCTGCACTTCGGCACTGGGGTGCCAGTGCACGCCGACGTCGGGGTTGGTTGCTAGCGGATGCTCGTGCTGCACTAGTTCGGAAATCTCGAGGCTTTAGAAGCGTGACTTCTATAGTTGGCGGAGAGTTTAGGTGGTTGTTAAGAAGGATGTGTTGATCTGGGTTAGATAATGCCATTCTGTCTCATTTGTTCATTTATATACTGTATTTAAAGAAGATAAAAAAAATTCATTTCTATCATTCGTGTATTTGATGATCTGGCATTGATCTTTCATTTTTGAGAAAAAAAGTCGACAATTTTTAAGTGTCTTTCGCTAGTTTCATACAGTCCACTTCATTTTGTGCCAATGACAAACGTCTCAAATAGTCTTTCAAAGCCAAAGGTAGTCGGCTCATAATACAAAAATTTCAACCGTTTTTTTTTCATAATTTTTGATTGTACGCAGATAAAGATAAAGCATTGCACGTACAAAAAAGTGGTACTGTATTTAAACTCTGATTTTTCAGAGTTGCAAGTTGCAGCTAACAATCGCTTGCTTGAAAGTGAAAATCAACTCCGAGAAAGCCCTAAACCCCTCGCACGACAAGCAAGATATTGTTCACTCAAAAGCACAACAATAACATTTTTATCAAGTGAACAATGACTTTATGTCAATAGATTGAGTCTTGTACGAATAGTGCTTGGAGCTACTGTATATGTACGGTCCAGTACGAGGGGTCTGGAACTGTCAAAATAAAAATGGGCAGACCAACTTGGTTTTGCCAATTTGGGTATCTCTATCCTTGCCCTTTTCCATACGCACTCTTGATGGCCAAAACCTGTTGTTTTCACAGAACGAGTAACTTACACCTAAAGGCAGTCATCGTAATGGTGTGACCTTTTTATCAAGTATTTAATATTAAATACAGCAAACCTCGGAAATAAAGACAATTCCAAAAGGAAGTGCTTTTGGGAGTTGCTGGTGTTTGAAAGGTTTGGGATTGGGGATTGGGAAAGAGAAAGAGAAAGTTGATGCGGGTTGGTGTAGGTGTACACAGTCCATAGCACACAAAGTCCGGATACGTCATGTAATATTTATACAGCCAATACTGGGGTATAGTACTGTGCGTTGTTGGAATGCTAATTCTTGAATAGTGTTTACGGTATGTGGGTAGAATACGCTCCGGTATTTTTGAGTGTGTTTGTGATTTTATACGCACATTTTGTGGGGTATTCATGGCCTACCCCCAGGTTCGTGGATTGTTTTCTGGTTCGGTCAAAATCCAAAATTACTAACAACCTGGTTCCATTAAGACAGTTTGTAGAATGACTAGCAGATGCTCAATTGCTGGACAATTTATATAGTACAAACTACAAATACTAATTGGAAAACATGGCTTCAATGCGCATGTAAACAACACGTCGTTGGATATCATACAGTATAACCATTATTGGAGAAGATGTGATTTTAACTAAACCACGACATCTTAAAATTCAACATATTTTTTCCAAAAGCCTATAAGGCCAATATCTCCAAACATGTCTTTGCACTGTACAGTACAAGCTTCACGGCCCATTTTAAATTTTCCTGTCCCATATCGCATAATTTAATGTCCACAAAACTCGACACAGACTCACACAGCTGCCCAAAGACATTTATCGTAGGTGTTAACATGTACTAGAGTACTGCACAAGGTAGTCCTGGTGCTTTTGCTTTCCGAAGACGATACATACTGTACTAGTAAACCTTTCAGGTCATTTCACGTAAACACTTGGATCTGGTGCATCTAACAAACACAGGTGTATTCGTTGCATTATACTGGTCTAGTTTATAACTTTTATTGATTTAGTCTATATAAGTGTGTAATATATAGCATCTCTCACAGATCACGAACCAAGTGGGCCTTAATGTCAATTTTTTTCACCAATTAACTTGTCCGCATTTACCTCTATTCAAGCCAGTATATACCATATCAAAAATACAAAAGTATACACAACTCACACCACACCACCAATCTCAAAGCTCACCACCACCGGACGATCAACCTCGATCCGCACGCTCTCCTCACACACACTATTACTCGTACTAACTCTTTCCGCAAACCCCGATCTCCACCTTTCCACGTCCCACTTGAGCCCCTTCGTCGTGACAACCGTCGACCCCAACAGCGGCAGAATCCCGCACGTTTTGCCGATCCTGTCCGTGGGCGTGACAACTGTGGATACCCCGGCCGGGACCAAAAACGTGATGCTCTCCGGGGTTACAATGTACATTGTGTGCTTGAGCTCGGTCAGCGTGTGGGCGTCTGTGTCAGGGTTGAAACCGCCACCGGCGACGAGAGAGTCGGTCACGGATTTGCGGACCCAGGGAAACCCGACGAGGAAAAGACAGTGGAAGGTGTGCCAGGTCTGATCTACGCGCCCACTGATCCCGCCAAATACGATAATGTCGAAATTATCAGCGGTGCCGGTGTTGTGGGAGGTCGAGAAAAGGTGCTGGGTCTCGGCAAATACTTTCATGAAATCTGTGGAATCTTGGTCAGAGTTGTGGATCACCTTTGTACCGTGCTGTTCATAATACTGTCGCACCTCCGGTCGTAACGAATCAAAATCGCCAGTCAACAAGTCCGGAATCTATCAACAAAAACGCCAACAACCAACAAACCCATCACACACATGTTAGCAAAAACCTCGGTACAATTCAAACTCCCCACTTCGGATCCAAGCCAATCCCAAAAAATCACACAAAACAACAACAACTTACAAAATTCGCTCGCTCTTCGCCAAAGAAATCGTACAACCGGTTAGCCCCTCCATCAGCACAGACACGGAGCGCGACGCGGGTCCACAGGCTGCGTAGCACCGACGGGGTTCCTTCGACGGCCAGGTCCTCGATCGGGGTGTTGAGGAACACGAGCACGAGCGGTGGGGCGGATGGGTCTGGGGAAGGGGTGGTGGGGTTGAGGAGGTGGGCTGGGTAGAATGTGGGCATTGCTTGTTTTTATCTTGTCGAAAAAGGGTTGGGTCTTGTGAAGGTAATCGATGAAGAGAGGGGAGGGTGGTTCAATTTATTTTTTGGAAGCAGAGAGAGAGAAGAGCTTCTGAAAGGTTTGGGGTGCTGGTCCTTATGGATACGGTGTTGGCGACGTTGGCGGCTAACTTGATGCGCTATGAGAATTGAAACTGGATAAAAGTTCAAAAGATTGTGCCATGGTCAAACTAGTCCAAGCTCTATGTCATAACTCTAACATTTCATATCCAATCTCTCATCTTCTCGTTGGATATTCATTTCTTTGAAACTCATTCTTTCATAATCAGTCAAAACTCGTTAAAATCCTTCATTTTGAGCTTTTGGCTTTAATAATACTCACGATTTCAAATTTTCAAAATAATGTTATGCGTGTATGTACACAATTTAGCTAGTAGTGGGCTTTAGAGACCTACTTCTATTACTCTAGAATCCTGATCTTTTAAAAACAAATGGAATTCAAGACTTGCTTTGTACAAACTCGCCTAACATATAACTGTAAATACACTGTACAAGGCAGTCCACACCAACTGTTTGAATTCACGATTTTCTACTTACATCACTCAGAACACCAATCTCCCTAGTTCATCTGCCCACTCTCAATGCCCAGCATTCAAGTCAAAATCCAAATCCACAATCACATTTCTAAACCAGATTCAACTTTTTTTCACCTTCTTCTACTCAAAACAAATCAAGGGATACACATATTATGGGCACTTTAACCCCCCGTAAACTGTTCAAAATGAAACATCTCGCATATATGCCGCTTAACATTTTTTATTTATAGGCCCAACGATCATGGTACTACTCTATGCCATCCCATGCCACCACGGCTTTGTCAAGAAATTTACGATAACGTGATACCGAGAATTCCACATTTCTACCGCAAATAGTAAATACACTCTTCGATTAATCAACACAAATAACATGACCAACCCAACAAAACACAACTATTAACTACTACAACAACAACAATCACAAGATTTAGCCTATAATAAAAACATTCATTTCGTTTATAAAAGTCTATTATAAAAACCAAAAAATAAAAAAATCCAAAAAAAAATAAAAAAAAAGCCTAAAAAAAAAATCCCGAAAAAAAAAGGCACACGCACACACACGCAAAATAAAAATTCATCAAGCGTAAGTAGACAAGTAGGTGAGTAGATATAAGGGTAATAGTAGCACTACTAACGTAGGAAAAGGAGTGAGGAGCAACCAAAAAAAAACAAAAAGCTTCTTTTAGGGGAAAAAAAGGAGAGAAAACGTCAAATTTTGTCATAAAATTTAGTAATACCCGTTTCCAATGCTAACTGTAGAGTTCTTATACCCTTCATTAGGAAAGGCTTTATGCATAGAACTTAAACTTTTCGAAAGCGCCTTCATAAGTTCCGCGTCGTCGTAATCATCGAATCCATATTCAGAATCCCGCGCTAATCGATCATCGACATCTTCGTAAACACCAGTTTTATCCAGGTCCTTACTCAAAGGATGAATCAACCGCGCACTGCTAATAGTGTTACCCCCAGTTTCATAGCTTCCCTGGTACTGCACCAACGATGGAACTGAAGACAACGACGATGTCTCACTAGGAGAATGCTCAATCTGAGGCAGAGCATGTCCCAGTCCATCCATAGAAAAGACATCATCTTCTTCAGACACTGGGGCCATTTTAGAGGGATCCTTTGCAAAGACATGCGAGAGACGGGATGCTGTATGCGGCTTGCGGCGCAGATCTTGCCTGAAAAATGTTGGGTTCGGTGGCGTGAACTGCATCTGCCTGTTCCATGAGAAATTGCTAGAGAGAGATGACGGAGACAGATCAACTTCTGAAACAAGCGTAGGGGTACGCAAGGGTTCTCTGTTGACATTGGTAGGGACAATAGAGTTCACAAGCATAGGGGTTCCAAAGTTGACTGAGCCAGACGTACTAGCTGCAACAGGAGCAGGAATATTCAGATTAGAGGGAATTGTATTAGTATTCAAGGCACTAGACATAGTGTCTATTGCAGCGACAGGTAGAGGGGCGGTGATAGCAACAGGAGCAGATTCATTGATTAAAGATTCGGCACGACGATCAAAGTCATCGTCATTGTCATAGTATAGTTCGTCAAATTCGTCATCGAAAATTTCATCATCGGTAGTCCAGATTTGAACGTCTAGTAATTTCTCTCTCATTTCCTTCAACGATCGGTTGTCAGGGTCGATAGTAAGGGAGTGACGAAGAACAGAAAAGACATCGTTGGTAAGTGTGGGAAAGATGTCAAACAATGACTCTCTGTTTCTGGCAAAATCCAGAAAAAGCTTGTCCTTGTAAGAAGCAATGGTGAAGGGGTTCTTTGCAAACAAGATATTCAGGAGGCAGATACCGACTGCCCAAATATCCGCTTTTTCAGCATCGTATGACTTGACAGACTTGTCAAATAATTCAGGAGCCATGTATCTTTCTGAGCCGACACCAAAGTCATCACATTCTTTGTTTGTTGTAGCAAGACCCCAATCGGCCAAGCGAACGGAGCCATCTGCAGCAATAAGAATGTTTTCAGGCTTGATATCTCTGTGGTAGACACCTTTGGAATGAGCGTACTCAACAGCATCGATTAGCTGGAGCATGAATTCCAAAATGTTCTCAGGGCCTCTGTTGGCACGAATTGCTTCGTAGAGGTCACCTTCAGAGTAGTAATCCATAATGAGATAAGTAGCATCTTTTGTTTCAAAGTGGTCGATGATGGAAGCAATGTACTCAAATGAGCCTAAACGCTCATGAATAGCAATCTCTTGCTTGGCTTCATCGACAGCCTCGTTCATATCCGGGGCATCCTTTGAGGTTGGATCGTCTAGGGAGTTTTTGTTAATGCATTTCAAAGCAACCAGCTTGTTCTTTTTCCAGGTATCTTTAGCCAGAGATACGACACCGAACGAGCCATGGTTGAGTGTTGTTACAACTTTGTAACGGTCATTGATAATTTGTTGCGACATGATGTGAGTTCTTGTCAATAATAATAAAAATAGTAATATGCGAAAAAATAGTAGAGTCTAAAATACTGTATATGGTTGTGAAAGTATATACACAATTGCGATAAAACGTAGCTTAGTTACTGAGCTGTATGAGGGTCGTGACAGAAATGAATAATATAATAAAATGGTTGTAAAACAATAGCGTAATCTGGTTGATATCGTTGATATTTCAAGCGTTTATAGCTTTGCCGAAAGGGAGGGTACACTATAGTGATAGGATGGAGGGGAGGAGGGAGTATGAGTAAATGCTATAAAGAAAACAGTTTGACTAACGGATATGTGCTGCGATGGATGAGTTTTGTTGTGGAGAGTTTTCCTGGTAGTATTTGATAACGAAAAAAGGCGTGAGACTTTGGTTGATGGAGATGGTGGTGTAAGGATGAAATAAGATGGATGTTGCTTTGTAGATTGAGTTTTTTGATATTTTGTGTATTTTTTGAGGTTTTTTGAGATTTGGTGTCAATAATTAGTTTGGTTGAGTCAGTAAGTTGACTTTTTTTTGTAGTTAGCTCGAAAGACTTGATGGGCGTGCTAAGCGTACAAAACAGTAGCTGCTGCTGCTTTTTATTTGCTAAGATTGCAAGTTTGTATAAACAGATGAACGGTGAGTTTGTGTAAGAAACAAACAAACAGACAGACAAATATATATATGGAATGAGATATGAACGATTCGAAAGATGACGATATGGATAAGGAAGAAAAAAGGAAAAAAGAGAGAAAATAAAAAAAAGGGAAAATAAAAATAAAAACGAAAACCAGGAAATGTTTGAAAATAAAAAGGAAAATTCAAAAGCGGAGAGAGAATGACAGCCATTTTCATAAAAAATGGACATGGTTGGACACGGAAATTTAAGTCAGGTCAGGTTATGACAAAACAGGACAAGTCATTATTTTATTATTAGTCTGGCTTATGTAACCTAATTCACTTTAGCCTCGCAGATTCGACCAACGCAAAGTGTAGTGCAGATATCGAGTTAGACTAACCAGATAGTAACCAAAAATAATTTTCACAGAACGAGTTAAGTCAAATGTTCGTTTTTTTTGTTGATTTTCTTTGTGAACACGAACAGTGCAAATAAAACGGTGGTTAGTTTTGGTTAAGTTTGGCTATTTCTGGAATTCCTGTGGTTACTCCAAACCTCCAAACTTTTTTTTTTTTTTTTTGAAGTTTGGCCATGAATAAAAGCTCGAGTAGAGAATTTCACTATTATACACTAATCTGCGCAATACTAAACTGACATAAAAGCTCAGTATATCTAGCCATGTTAATGTTACTTTTATTTTTCTTTTTTTTTGTTTTGCTAGTCTAGCAGAAGCGTGCACACTCTAAACTAAAAAGATTGGTTTTCATGAAATGCCTGCATTTGGATTGTTGTTAACGTTTTTTTATTATGCAAATTCTCTTATCTTGATAATAACTACCGTATTCACAATTTCTTTTTCCTTCAATAGTTTTGCTATTCAATTAGCTTTTTTAACACCATAAAAGTGTTAGCTAACCACGTAGTGTTCACTAAATGCTCCCCCAACCAAGTATCACAAGTAATTGCATCATTTTTTATGTCCGAAACGGTATGGAATGTTGTGGAAAGATTTCTTGAAGTTCCAAGTTTTATATTTTGCTTACTTGTGTAGCTTAGTTTGGTGATAATACTAATACACAGGCACACACACATTGATTTGTATCACAACATAATGGCTCACTCTGACACAAGGCTATAAGCCTCGACTCCGGTCAGTCTTGTTCGTCCATTATTATCCATTATGACGATTGAATGAGATGATTCATTAAAGATATATACACACACGCCTATGTCAGATTGGAATCGCATCGCAATCCGAATGGGAACCATCATGAGATAAACGTCTATATAAAGACTCAGAGATATAAATAGGAAATGCTGAATAGCAGATGGACACCCACCTTCCTCCCTCTTCTCATAGTCAAATTTCATTTCACTTCACTATCTGTTAAATTAATGGAATGGTGGCGGTAATGGAACAGAGTTTGGCATATGCCAGCAAACTATTCTGTTCCATTAACAAAGTTGTTCTCGAATTCAAGGTGGTTCTAATTTAACTCTACGTACTGTACAGTGCGGTAATATGAAATTCACAAGATCCCAGTAATAAACTTCACTCTCAGTTTCCGGAGAAAGATTCACAATCAGGATTAGGAATATAAAAAAAACTGATAAGTTAAGTTCCAAATGGCAGCAACCTTGAATATGATAACTTACAACGTCCAATGCCGCCATGCCATTATCTGTACTATCTATCTATACTGAATACTTATCTTGAATTTTTTCTCTTTTCTTCCGAAAAGCTATCAGTGGTTTATACTCACTGCACTATCATTTTCAGATTGTATAGAAAGAATTGTAATCATTCGCAAGCTTCCATTCTGAATAAACGCACTCATTTTTAACGCTGATAAGCCCCCGTAGCAAGGCAAAGGTTATTTTCTTTCTTTACCACAAGTGAGTGATTCCTAAACTACACAACAACAAACAACGGCCCTTCTAACCAATACACTCACAGTACCAAACATACTGTATGAAAATGACACATTTATAAATTCTACATACCACACACAGACTCGTTGACCATAAAACACAAAACACACTGAGTCATGCGCCACCAACCACACACCCGACCTCCGTAGACATAGTAGGTGGTTACCTTGTTTTGTGCGCAAACCGCGGTCACGATATCCAACGTCAAACGTCATTCTAGTCGGGTACGTTAGATGGTCACCTAACAATCAATTTTCCGTCCGGATTACGGGGTTTTTTTTCTTTAAACTGTGCTCCTGCTTTTCCGTGGTACCAAAGTACTATACTGGCCTATGACACTGACAAGTCTAGTACCTGTCAGACTCCGTCAAGACCTAACTCACATATTCCAAATCGCAATTAGCACAGTAACTGCTGAAGTTGCAACCACAATGACTGCCGTCAAGGGTTAAAAGCTGGAAATGTATTATTTTGTAGAATGCATTGCCCTGCCTATCTTCTAACACACTTTACCTACGCACCTCTCCACAATGTACTACGCTCTGTACGCTTTACAGTAGGCTCGTAGAGAGATAAGACGAATATAATATTGTAGAAACATAAAACAAATACAAAAAAAACTTGACAACTCACTCGCCTTTAGCTCACTGTCAAACGTTCATTTATGTGAAAGTACCGTACCTTTTATTAAATGAGCAAACTAAGCAAACCCTGAACTTTAACTCTAACTGTATATTAAGGCAAAGGTCGCAACTTTGAAAGTTGAAACATCATCGCTTCACTTCTCCATCAACCTGCGCCTTCCAGATTTATGTTCATAAGAAACACCCTCACACACATACACCTTGCGCTGTGTGCGGTAGCAAAGTCTTCCCTCCTCCACCCCCTTGATCTGTGGTTCTATTAGTGTAATAATGGTCCGACTAAAGGACTGTGAAGCGCACGTAGTATGTGCATTTGAAGTGTACAGTTACGTATCGTTCTTACTCTGCGTGTATTTAGAATCAGGGCAGAGAGCAAAAAGGAGTATTATTCAGTGAGTGTGATGGCCTTTTTGTTGCTTGAAGTCGTGAACTGAGGTGGCATGTAATTACAGTATGTGTAGCGAATGTGTGTGTGTGGATTTTGTATCAACCCGTGGTGGTCGTTCAATTTCGACTATTGAGATTCTAGAATAGCGCATGTTTAATGTAGATATTCCCCTAGAGAAGGAGTACTGTAGGACAGTAGGAACCAAGACCTGCACCTTAAGACTAAATGCATTGAAAGAGATTTGCATCCATGACAACAAACATCCAGTTAGTTTCCTTATACAACACCGTTATTCAGCACCATAATCTCATCCAAAAATCCATCTCCAATTCTACATTTCTCAAATATATACATTGCCATTATATCAATGCGTATAGTACAGTACGTACCGCACAATTGATAAAACCAATTCAAATTCAAATTCACGTTCACATTCTCACCAGCTTGACCCCTTCAGGGAACCATTTAAACTTGGTGCATAAAGTCCGAGAAACCTCCCCTCCCTGGAGGAGCATTGTATTAACATCTGCTTTCGGGTATGGATTGAGAAAAGTGTGCCTTGTTGTGGTATGGCCTGGTTGATTATGGTGTCTGATATTTCGATTGTAGTCGGGTTTAAGTAGATGCTGGCGTGATTGTTTCCTAAGTAGGTGAACGATAAGAGTGTCTTGTATGAATGGTTTCTGGTAGCTAGCTACGCAACGTATCACTTTCATCTATAGATATCTTTTTCTTTCGCAATTCCCTCCACAGTAACCATACCTCCCAGTTTCATCTACCTAAGCACCTACTACACCTTCTTTTTTTACTCTTCCCTTGTAAAACACATTTTCACTGCTGGGGCAATGAAGGTGTGAGGACGATGGAGATTACTATACGTACGCAGTTTTAAGTTAAATTTACAGTTAGGCTGTCTTGTTTTATTCTGCACAACAACGCCAAAACACGGGGGGTGGTTTGTAGTAAGTACTGTACCTACGTATACAGTGTAGATACCGCATACTGTAGCCAATACTGAGAACTTTATTTGTTGACATCATAGGTTTTTTAGTGCTTCCACCCCTCCTTTACCATTCTGTCCCTATTGAATTTGTTAGTGAGGACATGGACGTGGATTGAAAAAGAATTCCTATTGATCTCTCTATGATTCACTTATTGTACCGAGAACACAATTCATAGCTCAACCTTCGTGTATCTATCGTGATAATGCTCAACATTCTAATACAATAATAATAATAAAAACCTCTCATCAAACAATACACTTAACCGTTACACTTATTCTCTTTTTTGAGCAGAACAAGAAAGAAAGAAAAGAAAAATCTTATTCCTTCAAAACATGCGCGAAATTATACCCTCAACGCTACGTTAAGTTACGTTGCGTTACGTTACGTCTCGAACCCAGTATTATGATAAACAATTATTAGAAAAAATTATATACTTTTTTCTCTCTTACAACTTTTATTCTTTTCTTACTTTTTTATTTTGTTTTATTTGTTACTGTTGCTGTTGCTAAGCGCGTTCGCTTTTCTGTCTGGGTCTAATACCGCAACCTTCACTCTGTTCTTGTTCTTTTTTGTCTTTTTCACTCATACAAGTAACAGCAATACGAGTTGAACTGGGATTTTTACTTCAATAGATCAATAAAGAGTTGACTGAACGGAACGAGGAACGCTCTCTTCGAGAAAAAGAATAAGGAATAGTAAAATTAAAGGGAAACTGCAGAGGAAGAAAAAGACAGAATCGGAAAGTGTCACAAAAAAGCAATATTAATAGTAGTACCATAATATACTTATTCTACCACAGAGAAAACCACCGGAGAGAGAAAAAATGAAAACATTGTTTATTAATAGACACGTTCAAACAAATAAAATTCACGATGACCACCAGTTCTCGGCCCAGTGCAACGACGGTCCGTCAATACCAGACAAAAGCATCGTTCTCAAATTGACTAACATCCATTCAATCCTACCGCTTTGTAACAAAATATTAGCAACATCGAAAAATAACTACAGCATATTAAGGTCGACCATATCGATTGTTGATATATGGATCCAGGTCTTATACGAGTCACTGTTCAATGATATCGCCTCGTTCTTTGGCAACAATGACGACAAACTGATAAACCATGTCAAATGTTTACTAGTCAACTCCCATAATTTCCAATTCAACATGTCTTTGCAAGACCGTTACCATCTTTACATGAACTGCAACCTCATGGCTGCAACAACGTCAATTGTAAGTAGGTATACTTTGCAACCATTTCTCATATTCAGAAACTAACAACTCCACTCCCCTCCCGAAAATAGATCCTCAAAGAATTCAATCAAGCCCTAACCTACTACCACAAAATCATATCTGTAAATCCATCTTGTCGTGAAGCCCACTTCCAAATAGCCCACATCTACCGGCTCCTCACCTTCTACCCCAAAGCCGAGTACCACTACCAGCGCGCGCTAACCTCCTCCTCGGGGCCCTCCAGTCTCGACGCCATAACCCAGCTCGCCGCCCTCTACACCCTCCAAAACAACCCAGACAAAGCCATTGCCTTTCTCTCCTGGAGCCTCGACTCCTTCGACTGGTCCACCGTCCAAACCTCGCCCACAAACCTTGCAAAATACCTCCAGCTATGGCACACCCGCGGAGATCTGCGGTGTCAGCGGGAAATGTACTATGAGGCTGCAATGGATTTTACCACGCTAATCGCGCGTGCGTGCGGCGTAAGTGAAACAGAATATATGGGCATAAATGAGGCTGTCAAATCAAGGCACGATGGGTTTTTGCCGGATCTGGTAAGGAAAATGGTCGCTGTTTTGAAGAATGAAAACCAAATGGGGTTGGTGGAACCACAAATAGCCCTCGAAGCTAAGTTTAGTGTCCTGGGGAAGAGCGGCAAATTTTCTGGTGAAAATAATGCGGAGTGGGTAAAGTACTGGGAAGCTAAAAACGCTAAAAGCGTCCATCCGTTGGATAGCGTTGTTAGTCATGCACTGTTGAATCTTGCAAAGATTTTCCAAGATGGTATAAGCTCCGGCATCTCGTCGCGAATTATATACCTGAACGGAACTGTACCTTCACATTTGGAATTATTAAGTTTGTACACGCTATCGCTTTCGCTTGGCCCATCACCAAGCACTGCAAACAATATAGGCATTTTACTCGCGTCCATCCCGATGGCACACGCACGTGAACTTGCTAAAAAGTATTACAACTATGGACTTGAGCTCGACTCCGTCAACCCACACATATTTTCCAACTACGGCTCGCTGTTGCGAGACCAAGGCGACGTCAAAGGCGCAATAACAATGTACAAAAAAGCCGTCGATTCGCAGCCCAACTTCTGCATCGCATTGACAAACCTAGCTTCAGCCCTGCGCGACCAAGGAAACGCAAACCAAGCCATTGTCTATTACAAAAAAGCCGTTGAATGCTCGCCTGACTTTGTGGAGGCGGTTTCCGGGCTGGCAAACTCGCAGGCCAGCGTGTGTAACTGGAAGGGAAGAGGCGGGTACGGGTGGGAGCGGATTTCAGTCGACGAGGAGGGAATGTTGGTCGACGGACAGATTGAAGGGTGGGTGTCAAAGGTGGCCAAAATCGTCGACGAGCAAATCCAAAATGCGAAAATGTGGGGGGTTGGAATTATCGAAAGCGAACACAAACAAGGACATTTACTGAAAGTTATTGAGCGGTCGCTGAGGTTTAACGAGCAACAAGCAAAAAGGCTGAAAGAAAATTTCGACGCCTGGAGCAACAAAAAAGATGAAGGAATGAACGTTATCTTCTTGATTGAGCATGTAATTAAACTATGCCAGAGAAAATGGTACCTTGATAGGTTACGTGGGGCTGAACTTTCGCCCCAACATTACGCTCGGCCAAAGATCCCAGCTGGCCTGCATGTCCCGCTAGCTACCACTATTCTTCCATTTCACGCATTCACGCTCCCGTTCACAGCACGTCACATCTACGAGATCGCACAACGGACATCTGTCCGGACAAGCATGGCTGCTTTATCCCAAACCTGGCTCCCGTACAATGTGTTTCCTCCTCCGCCTCCGCCTGTGAACGGGAGACTAGTCGTGGGATATGTGTCTTCGGATTTCATAGACCATCCGCTGTCGCATCTCATGCAAAGCGTATTTGGAATGCATGACAAGTCAAAAGTGCTGGCTATATGCTATGCCACCACGCCTTCGGACAATTCACAGTACAGAGCGAAAATTGAGTCAGAGGCACATTTGTTCCGCAACGTTGCTGGGTGGACTTCTGAAGCCATTGTGAACCAAATCCTCCAGGACGGAGTTCATATATTAGTCAATCTCAATGGGTTCACTCGCGGGTCGCGAAATGATATCTTTGCAGTTAGACCATGTCCAGTTCAAATCTCATTGATTGGGTTTGCAGGTACGCTGGGCGGTAACTGGTGCGACTATCTACTCGGTGACAAGTACTCCATCGGCACTCGACACGAGATTCCTCCCGACCAATGGGTCTATAAAGAAAACATTATATACATGCCCAACTCCTTTTTCATCTCCGATCACAAACAAAGTGCACCTGACTCTCAACGTCAGAGAGAGCTTCACGCGGACGAAAAATCGTTTCCAAATTTGGAAGCGCTCAACCATGCTTTTGAAGCCGGCCAAGTTAAAGCATCCCAGCTGTTACCTGAGATTCTCAAAACACCCGGCCGCACTCTTCCATTCTCACTGGACTCAGCACTTCGAGCCCACCTACGATCCGAAATCTTCCCCAACCTCCCCACTGACGCCTTTCTTCTCGCCAACTTTAACCAGCTTTACAAAATCGATCCCACCACATTCCGCATGTGGCTTCGCATTCTCGCCCTCGTTCCCAACACCTACCTATGGCTCCTTCAGTTCCCAAAAGCCGGCGAGGAGCAGTTAATTTCCACAGCGCTCAAGTGGACGAACGACCCGTCGCTGGTTTCCCGGATCCTATTCACGCCGATCGCCGACAAGGCGCGGCACATTGTGCGCGCGCGTGTGTGCGACTTGGTCATTGACACGCCCGAATGTAACGCGCACACGACGGCGGCCGACGTGTCATGGAGCGGCACGCCCATTGTCACGCTCCCGCGGTACACGCACAAGATGTGTTCGCGGATCGCAAGCTCGATAGTAGCGGCTGTCGTTGGCGACGAGGACGTCGCGGAGAGGTACCTCATTGCGAGGTCGGAGAAGGAGTATGTAGAGAAGGTGGTGTACTTTGCGAAAGGTGAAGGTGGTAGAGAGAGGCTGGAATGGATTAGGAAGAGGATTTTGGAGAGGAGAGAGGATCCGGAGGGGTTCTTTGGGACGGAAAGGTGGGTTAGAGAGGTGGAAAGAGGGTATGAGGTTGCGTGGGAGAGGTGGGTTGAGGGAGAGTGTGGAAGTGATATATGTGTGGAGCAGGTATTGTAAGTGTTGGATTTTGGATTTTTGGGGGGTTCTTCTTGTTTATACAGTATTGTAAGTTGGGGTTATTTATTTATATATTTATTTGAAGATGAAAGAATTTATCTTAAAGTGATCCCGTAAAACATTTCATTCATTCATCCATGTTCTTTAACCCTTTTCTATTACCAAAACTTCATACAATCTATTCGTTCCCACCTCCCAGTTTTCCAAGGAAGACTAGGTGATGGAGGCGTCCTAATTCGTCGCCGTCACAACAACTCCATAATCTTCAAACTCCAAACTCTGCTTGTCAAGATGTGTCAAGTGCAAAAAAGAGAAGTAATTTTTTGCGACATGTTTTTATTGCTTGGTAGAGTGGTATACAGCAAATATATTTTGTGTTGGAACTGGATTAATTATTATATCGAGGGCCAAAAGAGTTAGAATCTTTGGATGGTGTCTATGTCTATGATTTGCTTTTAGTTCTTTTACGAGATCTGTACTGTACGTGTGTTCGGTTAATTTATAGTAAATATAAAATTTTGTAGAATGAATTGTGTATGATGTATTTTGGATGATATGAATGGTTCATGAAGTTCTTAAAACATGACAGAAAAAGCAGCATGCGCCATTACATTTCCATCTAGTTAGTATTTATATATCGCATTGAGAGATGTCCAACCCGATCGCTTCTTACACTCAACAACGGTACCAACTTTAGCGACATTTCCTTCGCTTCCAAGTTCCAACCAGAAATAATGGGAATAACAACTTACGCCGGTATTACTTTCTTCGTCGTTCAATTCCTGGACTTTGTGGTGGTACGCTAAGTCAATACCTTTGTTTTTGTTTCTTTAAACCATCCTACCAGCATAACAAGACCTAAATTATGGGTAGATTCGTGTCCTTCAATTGAATTTAAACCAATTTTAATACAGTAAAAGACAAAACAAAAGATTTCGTGATATACGCATTCACCATCTTGCCTCGCCAAAGAACCACCTCCACTTCTTCCCAATCCCGACGTCATTTCAATAAAAAATAACCTAACCGACATTCCAAACTCATTTAGATTGTAATATTATTCAAATATTTCTTTCTTTCTTTCTTTCATTTCCCTAAACAACACCACAACCTGTGTTTGTTTTCAAGTTCTTTTTTCATAATCAACACATTCTACAATGAATATACTTCCCGCCCTTCCCTTTTTAAGGCAAGGGGACACCTGATCAAAAAAAAACACTCTCACGAAAATACCTTCTTCCTATATAGTGTGTGACGATCTATTTTCCAAAATTATTTTCAATTTATTTTTCAATTTTTATTATAAATTTTATTGAATATTTTTGAAAATCTTCGGGAAGATTGCCATTCCGAGAGAGAAGATACAGCTCTTATTATTATTGCCCTTATGAAGAGACTCAACCACAGTCGGTCTTTTTGTTTCTTAATACCAGTAAATGGTGTTTAGTGCAATTCGCCAACGTTTTTTTTTGGAATGCGTTAAAAAGCTGGGGACTTTTTTTTGTGAACAACTTAACCAGTATCAGGTGATTTACTGGTATAGGTGTTAGTGGTGGTTAACTTTATTTTTGGTGAAAATGGGTCTGCTTCTGCAAGTAGGAGCCTTTTTTTTTCAATTTCTGTGGTAACGATGTGCCAAAAAAGTATGAACCCTGTAGCTTGAACTTACTGTAACTTGTATTAGGAATAAAATCATCGAAGATTAGCAGTTGCACTGATATTCATTTTTTTATTTTTATTGAGTTAATGTAAACTTACAAACGAAAGGAAAGTGGGTAGAAGATTGATCTGATATTTAGATATAGCAACAGTACAGCAAATACGAAATAATAGAAGATTGTGTTACAAGGATGAATATCTTATCGTACATGGAATTGGAAGCTTCATATATTGCACTTTATTGTTACAATTGATTGATAGCAATAATATGAGATTGCAGTTTTGGTATGATAGGAAGAAGCCAATTTCCATTGTACAAATATATGAAGCACATTACTAAAAACCCCAGAAGCAAGCTATCGCAGTAAGCTAAAGCTAGGTAAATTCAACCAAAAAACCTTCATAGCGCTCATTAACAAATCAATAATTCATTGCTAACTGCACTGTATGTTAATCAAAGTCAACAAGGACAATGAAGACTGGCCAGTTCGTATTTTACGGAATTTGTTTATTTGTTCTTCTCGTCCGACCACGCCGCGAGAACTAAACATAAAATTTTAGAATTCTACAACCAATCCTGCGTGAAACCCCGTCTGTCTTGTGACCTTTGTTTGTCTGGTACCAGAAGGTTTCGAAATCGTAAATTTACCTACCCAAGCTATCCTAATTTTATCTATCAATACAAGTAAATCTAACCACGTCATCGTGCTAGCCCTGTCCTGTCCCAGTACAAAACTCAATTGCCAATTTTCGTTGACAAACTAATCAACAAAATGGACCTTCTTAAGTTACAATCACATTCAACTACCCAATTCCAAAACCATTGTAAGCGTTTACCTTTTTAACAAGTGTACTATACCGGTATATTATAATAAATTCAATGGCATCAGCCTGTCAGTTCTAATACTATAACGTAGAAGAGACTACTGACAGACTCACGTCGTAATGTACTGTTCTAGCACATTTACCTGTTCCTCAAAAGTTTCCAACGTCGTAACCGAAACTTTGCAACAACGAAAATATTTTTCACATCACTTTTTCCCCATGAATATTCAAAAAAAATAAACAACTTATTCTTTCATCATTTTATTTCAGTACTACCGTTTTTGAAATTAGCCCTGTAGTCTTCTATATCACCATTTTTCGTTCAAAAAAGTAAAGGTGACTGAAGATTTGAGTAGTGTAAGGTACAAAAAAGTCTCGGTAACGGGGAATTGAACCCCGATCTCCCGCGTGACAGGCGGAAATTCTGACCATTAAACTATTACCGAATTTCTTAAACTAGAAATTTTACTGTAATATAGATAAAGCAAAATTAGTTTTTGCTTCTAACAGATTTTAAGGACTTTTAAACGTGGTAGTGTTGTATTTGGACAATTTAGATTCATTATGGGGTTCCTGAATTAAAAACTTATATTTGTTTTATTGAATTGTGTTGAATTTCCCTGTTCTGTCTATTCTTGGTGGAAAAAAGGAAAAGTTGTATAATGCCTTATAATAATAATGTATTAAGTGAAAGCAGGTTTCCCTTTACGCTTGGAATTTATTTCAAGCAGAATTGGCAGCGTCAAAATACAAAAGTATTCATACAACAGTAACGCACGAGATAATGAGCCTCGTCGCAACGCAGATTGTTCGGTTTTATTACTGAACCACATTTACATGTCTTCTTCATTGTTATTAACATTATTTGTATTTTATTTATTAGTTTAAATTTTTTATAAGTTATTTGACATAGGACAATAAACTGATTATGAATGAATGTATAATGCCTTAAACCGACTACTACAACATGTATGAGTGAATGAATCGTTTGTTCTTCTACTTGATTCATTCAATAATAATTAGTTTATTGTCTCATTATCTGTGACAGTATTTACGTTTGGGGTATTCTAAAGCCGACCGGTCATAATCAGTTTAAAATATTTATCAGAACAATTAGCACTCGTCTCGTTGATATTTAGTCAATGTATCGACCTACCATGAGCACAATCACTTGCCTTGGAATTGTTTGTATCTGCCCTATGCAGTATCTAGAGTCTGGTTGCCATCAGATGTTGCGTTTTCATGTTTTGGTAATAGCTCTGAATGTATTCCGTAGCACTGTATCACAGCCATGTGGACTGTTGTAAAAACTGTTTGTAGCACTTGTCTTCAATCTAACAAAGAGCGTCTTTGAGTTCCATTCTCTAGAAATCTAGCTGTAAAGAGCTGAGCGCAGCTTTACTATTCATTCATTTGCAATAGCTCTATTGTTTTTTCAAATATTTCATAAAATTTTCTAAAAGCACACCCGATCATGTTTTTGCCCTGAACACTAAAAGCTATTGATCACATTCAAGCATGTGTAAATCATTATTTAAATCGTCGTTTTAATTATTACCGGTATATTGTATATCTAAGTCGTATGCAAATGATTTGTCTTCATCAATATTTAAATCACGATCCGTCAGCTTGCTAACCTTTCCGTCCATAAACAATCGCCAACTTAATATAGTGTCGCAACTACTCTTATTTGTATTACATGTCTCTGAGCTAAAGAAGGGCACGCCAATTGGAAAAAGTTTGCGTTCATTTATTTATGAAAAACTAAATATTAAAACCATCTCTTATCACTTATAATCAATATATACAACATGTTTGCATACAAGTTAAAGATGGTAAGCGAACAGGGTAGAATAGCAAAAAAAACTGTCATTCTTTGTAACCCGTGAGATAATAAAAATATAATGATGGTCACGAAAAGAACATTACGTGCTAGAAAGCATGCGCTCAGAATTCAACCCTTAGAGTTGGAATAATAAAATTAGATATCTTCTTGTAATACAACGTAGAAAAATATTTCTTCTGATAAAAAAGATATAATCCAATCCGATGTAAAATTAGATTTCTTATATGAAAAGATATATAAATCATTAATTAACGAACGGTACTTGTATTCAAAATTCACGACATCAAAACGTGTCTTTGATATGCTATTATCCGCGATAACCAACTATCATACATGTTGGATTCGCTCCTCAAAATAAAAGTCAATTCAGAAATTTCTCAAAACCTCAGCAAATTCTTTGCATTCCTAATACTCGACTCACTCACATCTGGCAGCTTACTTTCTTCTTCCGTCCCCACAATTCTGATACCAACTGGCGGATCTAACAGTCCCGGCCACAAATCGCCAGGCAAGAAGTTTCCACTTTCCTTCAAGAACCCTTGTCGCTGTGCCAGTTCTTCACCTACAACAGCGTCAAGTCTCATCTCCATCTCCCTCTGCAAGTCCTTCATTTTTTGCTCAAACTTTTTGCGTCGTTGAATTTCCAGAATCATCGCGTGGTAAGAATGGTAAAACAGTCGGTAATATTCTGTTAATGAGGTTAGCTCAGGAAGATATGTCGAGAGAAGAACTTCTTGTAGCTCTGCCTGTGATTTTTCATGTGACTCAAATGTGGTCTTGAAAGCTTCAAGCGTTGTACGACCAAAAGTATCAAGGTGCTCAAAAAGTGCAACCATAGAGGAATGCTCACTTTCTACCTGCTTGAGAAACTGAAAAACGTTTCCAGTCGAATTAGAAATAGACTGCCGTCGCTCGTACAAGTCTGTGAGAACGCCATCTAGTTCCTTTGCATCATTACTTAGCACTTCAGCTAGCTCATCGAGCTCATCCGAAACATTCGACTCATTGTCGTTGAGCTGAGTTGACAAATCATAAGCTCTAGTACACTGATCGTAATGTCTTGCGAGAGATTCCAATAGCTGAGCCATTTCGTGTGCATCGGTTGCAATTAGATCAATTTGTATAGCAGCATCCTCGAGTTTGTTTCGGTCGCAAACAAGCACTATTTTAGACTTTTCACTTTCCAGATCAGAGATTTTCGAGGCAATTTTTGACAATTCTGTTTGTATGTCGGACTGAGAAAGCTGGACTTTATCGATTGTATCAGTGATGGATTTTTTCAAGTTCGCAACGCCGTCTTCGTCGACAAAGTCCTTCAATGTCTTTTGTGTACTCTTTATTGCTGGATCAAGTTCGCAGGCTTCTAGTTGTTCCAATGCATCCTTAAGGTCCTCACCTTGTTTGTCAAGAAGCTCTAAAGAATTCTGGCCACCCACACATTAGTAATGTCCTCGTACTTTATGAGATTTTAACACTTACAGCAAATTCTTTTTGTCGTTCACGTTCGCTGTTTTTTACACTTTTGATAATTGATCGTAGTGTGTAAAATTGGCCTGATATCAAAGTGTTGAGGTATGCAGTCTGAGCCCAAAGAACTGATGCTCTTTCAATCCGTTTCTGTGAGGTCGATAATAAATCATTGGCTTCATTACAAACAGGTCCAGCATTCGATAACGATTCCTTCGATTGCTCAATCCATAGGGTGAACTTTGAATCCATTACTTCCTAATTCTTAATGTCATTCCGTTCCTTCAATATGGCCAAAATGGATGTAATAAAATAAACTAAAAGTCAGGTATATCGGAAAGAGCAAGAAAAAGATTATGATGGTACAAAATTTAAAATTGGCTTGACTTTCCCCAAATTATGTCTAATGTGTGCGAGTTTCAAAATTACATTACTGGACAATACAAAACTAGTTATCGGAGTTGCTAGGCTAAAGTCTCCCGCCATACAGGCACCTTGATAAGACTTGGGACATTGTAATTTATAGTACTAAGCTTACATTTCAAAGCTTAAGTCTTTTATACCACAAATGTTTCAATCTAGGAACGCGTATAAGTAAATAAACGCGACGCGATAATGGAAATCTTTTCTTCTCTTTAAATAAACCAACTTCATTATAACATTCGCTCTACTCTGATTTGTTTCAATTGAAACAGCAAGACCACCAGCTTCGATTAGAACTATCTTTTCAACTCATCTTAATATCTATCTGGGTTCATTCTTTTTTGTTACGTTTGGTTATGGGCTCAGACGCAGATGGGGACTCTGTACGAAGGTTACGAGCTCGTGGTAAAGTGGATTATAGATGGGGGCTTTTGACATCTGAAGATATGGAGGTTGAAAAGTATGATTTTAGAAACCTGGAACTTGATGTTCCGAGCTCTCCACCGTTTGCATCATTACTACCTCCGAAGGTAAAGAAGGGACCAATGGATAGGTTCATGGGCAATATGAATAAAAGAGTATTGAGCGAGAAAAGTTCGAGAGTGATATCACTAAAAGTTGGACGGGAAAATGCGAAACGGATAGAATCAAAGCTGAATCAAGGAATTGTGAGCAGTGATATGATTTCTAGTAATGGTTTGGTACCTGTAACAAAACAGTCAGAATTTAAAGATAAATCAAGTTCACCACTCGCAATTGTGTCTAATGACAATCTGATACGAAAGAAAAATGTGGATGTAAAGAAAGAAAAGGAAATTGAAAGCATGGAAAATTTGGTTGTTTTGAAAATCGGATCCGAAAAGGCGAAACATCTTGAGTCCAGAATGCAGTTGAAATATAAGGATGGTTTCGAATTGTTGACCAATAAAGAATCCCTAGTATCGACAGAAAACAGCAAGACAATAGTCCCCGATAATTCAAAACAAAGCCCTACAGTTTCTAACATAAACGAACGTCTAGAAAATGATCTGGCAGCCACTGAAATGTCATTTCCTACGGATCTGAATTTAGAGCTCAAAATTGAACACCCGAAAGAAAAAGGGTATGACATTCATCTCACATCCCCAGACACTTTGAATAATTGCATGCCAGAAAATCCCGATAAACCTGAACCTGAGTTATCATGTTCTATTTCGCAAATAATATTGTCTCAAACTAGGGCGAATACGAGCACGGCCATTCCAACCTCTACTACAAATGAAGGATACAGCAGTGAGAAAGGATTATGCCAAAATCAGATATCTATGAACACATTCTTGTTATCTGCAGATGAACTGGCTAAGCTGGAATACGATCTCTCACTAATAGGGTCTTCTATTCCAGCGCCTACTGATGGTTCAAGCTTGAATTATCAGAATACTGCAATTAACGGCTCTTCTTCGTTGCCTCTCGAAAATAACAGTTTAAATATGCATTCAAGAACCACAACATTAGCATCTACTAACTTTCTTCCAAAAGAGCAATATATATCATCATTATCATCATTATACAAAACTGGCCCTTCCACTTCTGCAACTTTTGTACCGCATATTCAGGTCCCAATAGCTCCGATCTCGCTTGAACAACCCAGCAATAGGTCCGTTTCTGGATCCCATAATCCCCTTGTCGGGAGCTCTTATAATTTTACCATGGAAAAAACTTCAAACGAAATTACGTCTCCAGAATTCTGTAATATAGCTGATCTATTTGATTCAACTGCAATGAAACCTACGGCTGCTATAACTGAAGCGATCGAAGGAACTTTTCAAGCACAACCATCGTTGACAAAACCAGATTTGAAAACAGATAGTACAATTCTGTTAAAAAAGAAGACTATACACCCATTCTTCTTGAATTCAGAGAAAGAGCAAAAAGCGAAAAAAAGAATAGTCGTTTTAAGAATAGGTGTAAGAAACGCAAAATGTCTTGCAGAAAGAATGGATGGACTGAATAAAAGGATTAAGCATGAGGGATTGTGCGTATCTAAGTCAGAAGGAAACTTAGTGTTTGAACCATGTTCAATAGAGAAAATACAGCCAAAGAAGAAATCGTTACATCCGTTCTTTATGAAACATAACAGTAAGTGTTGCAATAGATTATGTGAAATGATACGTTTGTCTATTAGATTTGACATTTTTTTACTGACACCTGAATTGATTTAGCAATATCCAAAGAAAAGAAGAAAGATACGCCGGGCGTTATAGGTGCAGTATCTTCTTTCAAATTTAGAAAAAAACAAGAATATGCGCCTTATCCCTCACTTGAAAACATGCATGTTAAAGGCTTACTGTCTGAATCACACTTGAAGAATATTACTGAGTCTGAATTTCCTTTGAACCCTCGATCTCAACGAAGTAAAGTAGTCATAGACACTACTTTGGAAACTATACCTACTAATGCAGCTGAATTACCGCCTGGATTAGTATCTAAATCCCAATACATGACCAAACAGGACATTTTTACTCAAATATTTTCGCATGCAACTGGTCCAATTTGCGAAACCATAATGTCCAAAATTAGTACCGGTACCACTAATGATGCACACTCTCTGTGGACTACCAAGTATGCACCTATCGCCAGTCAGTTCGTTCTAACTTCAGGATTCCGAGGTACACTGATCTCTGCATGGCTCAAAGCGAAATTTGAATTCCTGAAATCGGCACCTGTAGATAATTTCAGCTTGCTAAAAGCGTCCAAGAAACGAAGGGCCGATCCTTACGAATTACCCAAGTTCCTGATTCTTTGTGGTGAACATGGGAGTGGGAAGACAAGTACGGTCTATGCAGCAGCCAAGGAATTCAACGCTTACGTATTTGAGTCCAACCCTGGAGATAAACGAACAAGCAAGATAGTCGTTGACAAGCTGGGTGGAATGAGTAAGTTTCACTTGGTTCATAAGCAAGAGGAGTTCAAGCAGAAATCGGTGATACTGCTTGATGAGGTGGACGTCCTTTTCGAAGAAGAACATGCATTTTGGGCAGGTCTGGATAGATTTGTGGACTCGGCGAGAAGACCTGTGATTATGACGTGCTCAAATCTGGACTTGTTGCCTGAAAATATGGTCGAGTGTTATCAAGAATGCGTGGTACATTTTGAACATGCTGAAACGGAGCTGCAGGTTCAAGCTTTATGGATGATTGCATTGCAAGAGCATACTCTGGTAGATCGAGATCAATTACGGCAATTAGTGCTAATGAACAATAATGACTTCCGATCAAGCTTGAACGATCTTCAATTTTGGTGTCAGGGTTACAAGCTTCCAGTTTCTACTTTTCAGATTGATCCTTATATTGGTGTAGCTACGGCAGTAACTATGGCTGATAAAGAGCTGAACGCAAAGGGCAACGCCTTGAACATTTCTGAACTTTATACGTGGGCCAATCTGAATGGCGACGCTGATATAATGGAAACGTGTGGGCAAACGCAATATGTGACAAATGTGGACGAGGAGTTCAACCAGGACCGTATACTTGGTATGGCCAATCACTCATGTATGCCCGGACCAGTCAAGCCCTACGATCACGAGGTTCAAATGTATAAAGAGCTTTTTGGACGATGTCCGTATGACGTTAAACAACGACATGAAGCTCAGCAACGGAAGGTCAAAGAGATGAAAAGTGTATTAGGGATGGAATTGGGTTTAGGGAGAAGAAGTGTTTTGAGGTCTGAACTGGCGGTTGATGTCATGCCCTATCTAAGGGTCATGGCGAGAGCGGAAAAGGTGGAGGAAGGGGTGGAGGGAAGGACTAGAAGTAGAAGTAGTTGTAAAGGTGGAGAGGACGTTGGTGAGAAAGTAGATGTGGGGATGGGTGCTAGAAAGAGGTATTTCAAGGGCGAGGTGGATATAGATTTGGTAAAACGGTCTGAGTTTGGGGGTATTTGTTATTGTTAGTTTAGCATAAAATGATTTAGAGAATCAGCTACATATTATTATAGAAATGGACTAGAATAAACGACTGGAAAAAAAGCGGGTAGAGCTGAGTCCAATGTGTTCTTATATTCTGTTCTGATTGCGATACCAAACAGGAAGTAAAAAGAGTTATACGGGCCGCAGAATGTTTCTCTAAAGATTTTATTCAAGTATTGAACAGTTTGATTTTCTGGACATACAATTGGATGTAAATTTAGACGAAGTCAATCTTACACCATCTGTCCGGATTGTTATACAAAGATCTGAAGCTCAATAACAGTAACACCAGCATACGCCATCGAGAACGTCTTTTGTAAGACCATACAGTATTATTATTTTGTACTTGACAAATACTCGTTTTCTCTTTTCACTTTGGCATCCCACAAGACACTGTTTGACCCTTATCAAACAGAACATTTTTTCAATTTAAACACGGTTCTTGTACGTACAGAAATGGAAATTGAAATAAACAAAAAAAAGGGTGTGCCAATAAAACGAGACAAAATCTACAGCAGGTCTTGGATAGATGTACAGTACAGTATGTATGGACGAAGAAGAAAAGGATTGAATAGCGAGGTGGAAATGTGTTTTGGAAAAGGAAGGTTGGTTTTGGTAATCTGGGATGGTTCACGATCTTAAAAATGTGCAAAATGGGAAGTAGAAATGTGGCATGTTGTTGATCCAGGATTGAGTGAAGAAGAGTTTGAATTGCAAATAAGAGAACGAAGAGGAAACGCTTTCGGTTTAATTTTTGATTTCGTGTATTTTTGATGATTAAATTTTGGTAAGTATTTGGTGGTGGACATAGGTGCTGCTCGTTTGCAGTCAATCTGGCGGAATCACACGTTCTGAATTAATTGATAATAAGAAACCTTTTTTTTTTTTTTTTTTTTTTTTTTTTTTTTTTTTTTTTTTTTTTTTTTTTTATTTATTTCAGTAAATCGGGGGTTAAAAGCTTTGTTATCGGAAAAAGAGAGGAATTGGTGGGTTGGTTTTACTCTTAAATATTCTGGTCAATCAAGTGTAAAGAGCTGATATTATAGTATAACGAACAAACGAACAAATAGGACGTACTTTCTACATGGTTATAATGTCACACAAAAATATCACCTTCCGACAAAAACCAACATTGTAACATAGCACAAAGAATAATAAAACACTTCACAGACGCCAACTTCATATTGCAACGACAAAACAAATCCAAACTCTTAATATATTGTGCTGTGTGGCAGAATATCAAGCTGGACTAGGGGACCTGTTCTCTAATTGTAATTATTTCAAAGAAAGAATCAAGCAATGTTTCAATTTCAACGACTTGTTTGTACAGACACAAGAAAACAGATGGTCGCTCATCAAAGTGCAAAGTCTCTAGGTCAATTAATAATTTTCTACTTGTAAGTTATACTATTAAAGGCCTATTTTAAGAATATTGGTTTATACTTGCGCTTTTATGTTGTTTTTGAAGGAGATTTATAATGAGATATTGTTAATAGAGGTTTATGGCATTTCTCTGTTGTAGCCTTTTTTTACTGTTTAATCCGTAATTGGATTTTCATGCAGACCGATTACAAAACAGGTTATGGATATTATTCTCTAATAGTTTTGATTGTTTTCCAAGAGTAGAAATAAAAAACACAAACTATTACCTAAAATTTGGTTTATTTCCCAATTCAGTAAATAGATTCCTCCTCTTCCTTTCAACAAACAAATCCATTTTCACATGCCATTTCTCCTTCCCAAAAAAAAAAAAAAAAAAAAAAAATTGGACTTGTATACAGTAATTTCCAATTTTGTCAAAGTCCAATTCACAAAAGTAGATGTTTGTTCCATTATCCCGTCACCGATCCTAGGAAGTGGATTTGACAAATGGGTACACACACTAACCTTGCAAGGAAGAGGGATGATGACCTGTTGTGATTGTGGGTGTGAATGGTCTGGTGTATGGCGTTGGCGAGGGTGGGTTTTGAAGTTTTGGGTGGTGGTGAAAGGTCGGTGTGTGTAGAAGAAGTCATGGAGGGAGGTAATAAGGTAGTTTGATTTACAAACTTCCACATATGAACCGGTTCATCTACTTTACGTGTTCCATTTGAACGTACAGTACAGTACAGTACAAATACGTGCATTTGCACCGTCGTCGTGTCCAAGATCAAAAGTGAATGTGTGTATATACAATAGTACACAACTGTATATTACAGAAGTGAATTTCAGTCTTCTCCTACCTATCCACTTACTGCAACTTTTGTGACTGTTGCTGGTTCACACAGACTTTTTTTATTTATTTGCGGTAGCAAGCAACATAATAGGGAGCTGTGGTGGCTACACTTTGTTGATGAGCCAAGTTTGTCTTGTCTAACACTTTTTATGATTCGAAAATAGTTTTATCCAAACGTGCAAGCTTACGGTGTTGGCCAAAGTGTTTATTTGTTAAGTTGTTATTTTGTTGTGTGTTTGTTTTCCAACTGTCAGTTCACTCAACTCCCCCCACCCTCCTATAACAGTGTAGAATGAAGAAACCCTCAATCCCCCACCACCCACACCATGACTATAAATTTATATCACCACACACACACAAACACACACATAACCATAGCTGCTGCCCCAACTTACGTGCGTTCCAGATTCCGTTCCACAAATTGTCCCAAAACTCATATATGTGCATTGTGATCTCGAAACTCCAGCATCGCTGAGGCGATCCCAGAAACCACGCATTTCTACAACAGAGCTAAAATTATATATATCTATATGCGTCTGGTCAAGCAAAGCAAGAAGAATATTTTGATTTTGCCTTTATGGTTGGCTGCACAGGGTTCTTGGGGAAAGCACAGTGTCTTGAATGCGTCTACCTTGCAGTATGTACAGTATACATTGGGAGAAACATAGTCTAGATATCTAGATATATGTAGATATGGCGGTCAGGTTGGTTTCTTTGTCGGTCGGTCTGATGCACGTACTGTACTGTAGTTGAGATGAATCGGGGGTTTACAAAAAGAAGGCGACGACTTGGTGGAGGCAGCTTTTTTGATATTTTTTCTTTCACACAATGTGTGCTATATAAGTGCAGAAATGATGGTTATATGTGTTGTAGAACACGGCACCGAAGAGCTCTAGAATTATATAGATAAAGTGTTACTCATTTCCAGACAAGATCTGAATCAACCAATATCTACACAATTCACTACAAAACGTCCTTTTTACTTCATGAGTGGTTACCCCCATTCCATTCCATGTCTTGCACCCTACAGCACACACCTATTCCACTATCACCACTTATGCCAGCAGCAAGGTCCCAAAAGGTGACTAGATCGTCCGTATCTGTGCTTTTGATGAACTGCTTCCCAAAAAAACAATATTGTCACGGACCCGGTTCCAAAAGAAGCATATAAACCCAAAAACCATGTATTCTGCACAGTATGTAATATGCATCAAGAACAATTTCTAGTTTTTGTTTGGATTATATCAATGATAAACTTATATATGTGTAGAAATTGGATGAAATGGAAACATTGAGAAAATTCAAAATTGGTCGATTTGCGAAGGTCAGGTACTGGATTGGGTAATTTTTTGATTGCCCTTGATTGAATCCTTTTGTAGGTTTTAGGTTTATTTTTTGACGGAAAATGTAAAGAGTGCTAAAATTGATCTTTTCCTCTCTAATTAAATTTTATCTTTTTTCACTTTTTTTTCTTAAGGACTATCGTAAAATTCAAATCATTACTAGTAACAGAAATGCACTTGTGTATGTGCATCCAATGCAATAGGAGTAAACAACTATCAAAAGACAAGAAAAAAATAATGTAGGAAGATCTTTGTGAGATTGTTTTCTGATACAAATCAATCTTTTTGGGGGGATATGAACTTGGTTTTTTGAATCAACGCTTGTAATGAAATAGAAACTCGTTGCTTTCCATGAACTCCGTCTGTAATATAAAAACATAATATCCGCCTTTAATCATTGTTCATTTTGTTAGTCTTGAGCTATTGTGTAAACATATCTAGCACAATCTTTATGTCGAATAGATTGGTCTATCCACTTAATTCATCAAAAACAAAACTTTTTGTCTTGAATAGTATCGATATGAATACAAAAAGAGTTTGTTTGTTGTTCATTCATATTCTACCCCAGATTTTTTTTTTTTTTTGTTAAATATCTAATCAACAATAAGTTCAGTGCAAACCTACTACACTAGTTAATAGTAGTTATGATCCCTTGTAAAACAGGTGGCAGTGGCACGCCACTACACCGAATAGCAAAACCCGTTCGTCTGAATCCCTTTCACTTCATACGGTAGCCCTAGGCATGGCATGGTGTTGCCACGAACAAAATGTATAAAGAAAGTAAATTTAGATAAAGCCGACATAAGTTATATCTTTACTGTGATATTAAGGTCTTGCCTGTTCGTTCATCAGCCAACGCTTCCCCCATCAAGTTAATAACTTGTTTGTTTGTTTATTCATTTATTTGTGAATAATATACTACTAGCACTGCTCTGTACAGTACACATTGTAGGGGCCGCCTGTTATACCCCGGACATTCGATTTTAACGCTGTGTAAGGGTGTCGTCTACCGTGACAGGATCAGATGATTGCTGCTAAGCCGGACTTGGAGCAAAGGTCAACCAACAACATAACAACCTAGCAACCTATCTATACATGTATTGTATCTACTGGGAACTGGATTTAGCGAAAGAGAGAGAGAGAAGGAGGCGACCAAGTCAAAAGGGCGGGAAGTCTTAGCGCAGCTATCATCATCAACACCTTTGTTTTTATTCATTTTGCGTTTTTCTCTCGGAGATAAGCTGGGTGATAAGATTGGACCAGATAGTATCATAGAATTTTTTTTTATTTTTTTTTTCTCAATTCAATTTGGCAAGATCTTATTCCAAAGCAAAGGATCCCTAAAGACTTCCTTCCTTGAATCATCCAATCAAATCCCGTGTACCTTTTTCTACGATATCCGTAGCACCCAAGGCCGACATGTTTAGTGCTATTTCCAATTTTTATCCCATCCATCCCACTCAACCATTATAATTATGTGCAGTTACTGTACAGGGTACCCAAAGTGTTTTTGTTTTTATTACAATTTGGCGCATAGGTCATGCACAAACATTGATCGTCCTAAAATCCGCCAAAGTTTTTTTTTTTTTTTTTTTTTTTTTTTTTTTTTTTTTTTTTTTTTTTTTTTTTTTTTTTTTTTTTTTTTTTTTTTTTTTTTTTTTTTTTTTTTTTTTTTTTTTGCTTTAAGCCTTGAAATTAGTGATCACGCCTTCAAAGGTGGTCTCAGGCAACTTTTGGGGAGGGAGATGTAGGTGTGGTCTGAGAGGATGCTGAACGGTGGTGGTGGTGGTATATAATGGAAAGTATGGTGTCATGGGTGTTCTTGAAGTAGTAGTATTACCGTAAAGCGCAAGTTCTATTTTTGGGGTGAAGGGTTTTATATTTTTTTGTTGTTGTTGGATTATTTCTTGTTTTGGAAAGAAATATCTTTTGTGTTGGATGGTTTAGCACAATTCGCTGATTTGGTTAGAACCAGGATATGCTGGAACTCACTAGCATATTATGCACCTGCACTATTATAAAAGAAAAAAATGGATGGTATTTCCAATTGAAGAAATCTATCATTTTGAACATTTACCACATCAGAATTGAACTAAACTGAACTGTTTTGCTGAAAAAGCATTTTCCATATTGTACTGGACAACTCTGGAGTTGAATTACGGTAATAGCCACAACCAGTCTTAACAACAAAATCATAACAGTTCGCTGTTTACCATTCCATTCTTTCCCATCTCAAAAACACAAAGCAATTCAATAATCAGTACACAAACCACACATATTACATAGCACATATATAATATACAGTCCAATCAATCTCAAGGCCTGTACTGTACGTTTGTTTACACTCCAAAACACACCACCACCACTGTTGAAATTTATTTACTACTCCACATTTGTACAGTACGTACAATACAAATAGTAAACACATTCCAACACGACCCTAATCTCTAAAGCTTCCGGTAGTAGCGTTTGTTTGCGGATTCTGGGCAGAATGGGACTTGATCTTAGTTCATTACAATGTTGAAATTGTCTCATGTGCTGTATAAGTCATGTAGGACTGGTTTGATTGGGATGGATGTTGTGTACAAAGTGCCTTTTGCCTGAAGTGAAATAGTGCATGTTTTTTTGAGATATCAGGGGAAAGTAAATTTATCAATAGTTTCATAATATGGATAGTTTACTTTCTATAGTTACTTTATTATATTATGGTAATTTATATATCGCTATATAGATATATATGTAAATACATTCCGTCTATTAAACTTGTTCAGTTTCATTAGTTGTTCTATCCCGCAAATTTCAATTTGTCTTGATCCCTTGATCTTGTTTTTTTTTGTGGACGGACTAAATCAAAAAACGGACCAGGCACTGCTATTTGGTTACAGAGCAAGTTAGCCGGGACGGGAATATTTATAAGTTTTGTTGACGCTAGAGTTGACAGTTTATTTACGGATTCCTGTTTAGGTAATTAACCAGTCTTCCCTAAAAAAGAAATACTCTATTAAGAAATTAAAATGTGATTGCACTGGCGGGATATGAAACTTGTTGTTTAAGATTATTTTACTCGTTATGACAATTTTATATCATGTATTTCTAATTATTTTCAACTAAAAAATGTTCGTATTATCCAATCTAATGCAGATCAAGATCAAAAGATCACTAAAACCCATCTCATACAAAAAGTCCCAACAACCACCGCTGTAGTAAATACATTCAACATAATATATACCTCATGTATAAGACACCAATATACTCAACGTCCACCGTAGATACACAGCCTACACTCCACTCAAATCCTCCACCAACCATGCCGTGCAATGGACATATTGTAGTAGATAATATGAACACAAGTAAATAGTAAAAAAGTTTTGTTTGTACTGTACTGTGCTGCGCGTTTGGTATGTGAATGTCATACATGCGGTACGGGTCCCTGTTTATGTCTTCTTCTTTTAGCTCTATGTACCGAACTGGAAATTTCCTTTTAAAGAAAAGATAAAATAAAATAATTTTTTATTTTTTGGTTTTTGGCACAAATAAAAAGTGTGGCTATTTTGCGATAAATTATTACAATCCCGACGTAGACGAGTGGTCAGTCCCGGCCGTCTTTTCCAAATACGGAAATTTAAATATACCAAACTCAGATCGTTCCCATGCCCTGACCTGACGGCAAAAAAACAAAAACCCGCATCATTAATTCTTTTTTGGGGGAGGGAGAAGCAGCAGCTACCCTGCCCTGGTACAAATGCGATCGTCGTTCATTCCATCCCGACCCAGCGCGTTTCGCCGTTTTTAATAAATTTGTATAACATGACACACACAAATGGTATTGCTGTCAAGGTTGCCCTTTGTGTACACACCTAGGCTTGTTGAGTTAAATTTGGTTGATGTCATGGTCCCCCCCCTTAGATAATTTGGGTCTGGGTTCTTGGTTATGGACGGAGTTTGTTTTGTGGATTGGTTTTAGCTGAGTTGCTGGATTGGGTAATTTAGTTTAAAAGTGTACGGCAATGGAAAGAAAAAATTACTGATTTGGTATATTTACGTCTGTTTTATTGACTATTCATTCATTCATTAATAGTCCAGTTTATGATCTAAAATACGGAACTATCATCTTGGTTTGGACCAAAAGCTTTCAACGACAATACATAAAGCGTTATTTCAAAAATAATAATATACAAACTATACATCTTATACACTGAAAGCAGTTCAATAATTTCTAGTTTTTGTGTTATTTTTCAAAGAGATAGAGAAACAAATGCTAAGACTGACCCCAGTGCCTGGTTGATTTACCAATGATAATATCACGGCTTTTCTCAATTGAATCCAAATAACAACTGCCGGGTCCGTCCATTCATATACACCACCATTTTATCTGAATTTATACCTAAGATCAGTATCAATAACGTTGTAGGTAGACAGATCTCATGAGAAGGCTATGTCTGACTGAAAGCAGTCGCTACTTTAACTAGACCGTTTATTATCAGCTGGTGGAGTAATGGTAAAAAGAAGTGTATCGATGTAGCTTTTTTACGTATACTGGATGCAGTACTAATTGTTAATCGGCCTATAGTCAAAAGAGCTGTATCATAGTCAACTACTAATTGTTGGCTCTAAACTTGGTGTTAAAATTTTAAAACTTACAAGAGAAATCACATATAAAAAAAGTTGATGACTACCTAAAATGGAAATTTGTCTAAATGTGGAAATCATTGTTTTTGGTAATTTACATACTAAACGGTGCTAGGAAGTATAAAGTTGGGTATAAAATTGTTGTTTTTGTAGCATATAAAAAAGGTCATTCAATCATTCATAATCAGTTCAGTGTCCTACGTCAAGTGAATGGATAATCAGTCTATTGTGCTATGTCAAGTCCCTTACAAATACTAAATTTATAAATTATGTTACTAGCAATTAAGAAGACAGATGTATACTGGTTCGAATGAACAATCTCCGTTGCAACGGAGCTCACAATTCTGTGGGTTGTGTTTGAGTGCTGTAGATTCATTCATTCATAATCAGTTTATTGTCCTATGTCAAATAACTTATAAAAAATTTAAACTAGTAAATAAAATACAAATAATGTTAATAACAATGAAGAAGACATGTAATTGTGGTTCAGTAATAACCGAACAATCTGCGTTGCGACGAGGCTCACTATCTCGTGCGTTACTGTAATATGAATACTTTTGTATTTTGACGCTGCCAGTTCTGCTTGAAATAAATTCCAAGTGTAAAGGGAAACCTGCTTTCACTTAAGTGATTTTGCTGTAGATACTTCGGCACGTTTCTCAATTCCGAGATGCATTATGGTAGTTCATTCATTCATAATCAGTGTATTGTGCTATGTCAAGCAACTTATAAAAAATTTAAACTAATAAATTTGCGTTGCGACGAGCTCATTCATTCATTCATTCATAATCAGTTTATTGTCCTATGTCAAATAACTTATAAAAAATTTAAACTAATAAATAAAATACAAATAATGTGACGAGCTAAATACATTAAGAACTGCACCAAAAACACGCGAATTTAAATAAAATCTCAAAATTTAACTATCTCAATAACTATCAAATGCCTTACAAAAGCAACGATTGTATTCCTTCTCAAAAAGTTACTCTAAACAACAAAAATCAGAAAAATCAAAAAAAATCAAAAAGTATTTTTTTTTTTTTTTTTTTTTTTTCAATGCTTTATTAAATATATATAATTCATAAAACCATACAAATAATAAAACCATTTTTGATATCCCGCGGGAACTGGATATTATGTATGAATGGAACCATAAAAATCTAAATTTTAATACTGGGCACTATGGCCGAGCGGTTAAGGCGAAAGATTAGAAATCTTTTGGGATTTTCCCGCGCAGGTTCGAGTCCTGCTGGTGTCGTTTCTTTTTTGTCTTTCATCAACTCTCTAATGTTGATGATTATTTTTTTTTGGATTGAAAGCCGTTATGTTGTTCTGATTAACGGTGTTATGTTCATCAACTTTTGAAAGAGCTGTTGATTAGCATAAAGTTCAATGTGGAAACAGGTAATTTTATGCTAAATATGCTTTCTTATATTCATGGAGATTGGAAAACTAAAACACTTGTATTACAACAAAAGATTCAGACTACTGTCGTTTTAATTCACCTTATGCTTATAACGATGAGCTACTTTCCAAAAGCGCCCATCTTTTTATAGTGGGCCGTTTTGGTATTTTTCTACTGAAAAACTAAACTAGCAGGAAAATAAAATTGTTTCTCACAAGTAAACATAAAATAAAACACATTTAATGGAGTCCGTGAACGAATATTATACATCATTTCCTTGTTTTGAAACAGCAAGCTTGTGGCTTGCTTTAATATGCCAGTCTACCAGATCAAAAACATGAAAAAGGATGGAAAAAATGACTTGTTTTTGGGCGAAGAGCATTGGCGCATACAATGGAGGTCGGGGTCACCACCATGAGATGTATCATCATTCAAAGTGCGTGACGTTGAGACGTCAAAGTCTGGAAACTTGTTCTGAGTCGAGATTTCATTATGTCTTGAAAAAAAGAAGATTAGATGAGTGATTTTGCAAACTTATAGATCGTCCAATATTTTTTCTATATCCAGCACAATGGATATTGTGGTTTGAAAAAATTAAGTGACCTTGAAAAAGCTGTAAAACGTAGAAAATTTTGTAACCATATAGTGAAGCGTTTGCCATTGTTATGAGAACAACCGAAACCACCAGCATTCCCTTATGCCAGAGCTATTGTCTAAGCCGGCATTTGAAAACAGCCTCTTAACCGTCCGCAGAAATATCTTGCCTTCTTAGTACTGCCACTATTGTGTATTTATAATTTTAGCATGAACCTGTTGGAGCATAACTATAAGAGTATCGTTTTCATCTATCCGGGTTCAATGAGATCTCCCAAGAATGATTACATTTTCTCACTACGTCAGACACTTCCAACGGCGGCAATCAAAATCCTACACAATGGGACAATGGAAAATGAAGGAGTTGAGGGAAAAATGCCTAACCTGGTAGCATAATCACTATAGTATTTCAGTCATTAAATATAGAACAAAACTGATTGAACTACTATGCAAACCGACTTAGCCTTTAATTACAACAAATGAACAAGAACGCCACAGACATGAACGCTACTGTGGGCATAAACAATTGCTGGTATAGTGCATATAACTACAATTGAGTTTGTCATTGATCTCCGCCATTCACCTCGGGTTGTGTGTGCTTGGGCAAAAGACGAATTTGTAGTGTATACCGGTAATTCTTGCACCGTTATAACAAAAACGGTTTTATACAAACCAAAGTATTCAATGATCTTCAACCGAAATACAACGGCTAAAATACGAAAACCCTGAAATAACATATGATTCATAGACTTGGCTTTAATTCAATCCAGCTAAAACAATGCTATGCTTTATAAACCATGTTGTCAGTTCGTATAATGGGTATATATACTATTACAGCTGTTAATCAACAAACTGACTAGTGTATATATATTTCGTGCATGCCTAACATACGGTAAAGCAAGCGCAGCACTCTGCCAGTTGAGCTCATTCTTTTTAATCAATTGTAAGACCTGAATACGAGATAGGTAAGTTTAGTAAGTAGCAATGTGTGATACTATCTTACTCTTTCTGCTATCCCGCTCTATTCAGCTTTACAGTGCGTGATATTCATGTATATTGCTATTTATACTAGGTGCATTATTGTTGTATTAGTAGTGAAATGAATTTGACCTAGCATTATCGTTACTATTTTTATTGTCAGTATACATTTAATAGCTATTTAAATGAATGATTCTTGGTCTATGCAGAGTAATAACTGATTTTTGTAGCATCATACTAGCATGCCATGCCTGAAAGCAGGAGTCTTGGAAAATACACTTTACACCAAAAATCCCATAGCTCATGTTAAAAAACCTTTCTACTTGTCACATGACAAAGTCCGATATTCGGAGTTGCTTTAGGTGACTCTTTAAGATCCCCAGTATTTGATCCCAAGTTCTCTTCTAGTCCGAGGAGAAAATCCAATCGTTTGATTTGCCAGATCCGATTTTAGCATACACACGAAAACAAGACTTTTCTGATCTAAGCTGGTACAAACACCGAAGAAAAAAAAACAGCAGTAACATCTTTCTAGAGACCAAAAATTGTATTGAAAGGAAATGTTGAGAAAAATACAATGGGCTGTATTTCACCCTCCCCCACCTTGAAAAGTCCACAAAGAGCTGGCCATTTGTTCAGTTTGTACAGATTTCACCATACAAAAAAGTTGTAGAGAAACTCAATAAAATCGAAAAAAAAACTACCCCCGCTTCCGATTGGAATAAAATCCAAAATGCTGCTGGAAAACAACCATACAAATTTACTATGGGAACTCAAATTCAGTGACCACAGCAAATCCGATTCTCGTACCAACAATACATAAAAATATTTATTTTCCAACAATTCTAGTTTTTTTTTATTTTTATTTATTCCTTTTCATTCCTTCACATCTTTGTTAGACAAGCAATCTTCTGTGAAACCCTCAATCATCATGTCCGAACAACCCCAAATGCCCTACGAACTCTTCAACAACAAGACCCGTGCCTTCGTCTACGGTCTTCAACCCCGTGCCTGTCAAGGTATGCTTGACTTTGATTTCATCTGCAAGAGAGAAACTCCCTCTGTTGCTGGTGTAATTTACCCTTTCGGTGGTCAATTCGTTACCAAAATGTACTGGGGAACTAAGGAAACCTTGCTTCCTGTTTACCAGGAAGTTGGTAAGGCCATGGCCAAACATCCTGAAGTTGACGTCGTCGTTAACTTTGCTTCCTCACGTTCCGTCTACTCTTCTACTTTGGAACTTTTGCAATACCCTCAAATCAAGACCATTGCCATTATTGCCGAAGGTGTCCCTGAACGTCGTGCACGTGAAATCCTTTACAAGGCCCAAAAGAAAGGGGTCACCATCATTGGACCTGCTACCGTCGGTGGTATCAAGCCCGGCTGCTTCAAGATTGGTAACACCGGTGGTATGATGGATAACATTGTTGCCTCTAAGCTTTACAGACCTGGTTCCGTTGCCTACGTTTCCAAGTCCGGTGGTATGTCTAACGAATTGAACAACATTATTTCTCACACCACAGATGGTGTATATGAAGGTGTTGCAATTGGTGGTGACAGATACCCTGGTACCACTTTCATCGATCACATTCTTAGATATGAAGCAGATCCCAATTGTAAGATCATTGTTCTTCTTGGTGAAGTTGGTGGTGTCGAAGAATACCGTGTCATTGAAGCTGTCAAGAACGGTTCTATCAAGAAGCCTATTGTTGCTTGGGCAATTGGTACTTGTGCCTCTATGTTCAAGACTGAAGTTCAATTCGGACATGCCGGTTCCATGGCTAACTCTGATCTCGAAACTGCTCGTTCCAAGAACGCTGCTATGAAGGCTGCTGGTTTCCACGTCCCTGATACCTTTGAAGATTTCCCTGAAACCTTGGCTTCAGTTTACGAAAACTTAGTCAAGCAAAAGGTCATTGTTCCTCAAGCCGAACCTGAAGTTCCCAAGATTCCCATTGACTACTCTTGGGCTCAAGAACTTGGTTTGATCAGAAAGCCTGCTGCTTTCATCTCTACTATTTCTGATGATCGTGGACAAGAATTACTGTACGCCGGTATTCCTATTTCTGAAGTTTTCAAAGAGGATATTGGTATCGGTGGTGTTATGTCCCTTTTGTGGTTCAGAAGAAGATTGCCTCCTTATGCTACAAAGTTCTTGGAAATGGTTTTGATGATGACTGCCGATCACGGTCCAGCTGTTTCTGGTGCTATGAACACTATCATCACCACTCGTGCTGGTAAGGATTTGATTTCTTCTTTGGTTTCTGGTCTCTTGACTATTGGTACTAGATTTGGTGGTGCCTTGGATGGTGCTGCTACTGAGTTCACAAATGCTTTCGACAAAGGTTTGTCTCCTCGTCAATTCGTTGATACTATGCGTAAACAAAACAAGTTGATTCCTGGTATTGGTCACAAGGTCAAGTCTCGTAACAACCCTGATTTCCGTGTAGAATTGGTTAAAGAATTTGTTAAGAAGAATTTCCCTGCTACTCAGTTATTGGATTATGCTCTTGCTGTTGAAGAAGTTACTACTTCTAAGAAGGATAACTTGATTCTTAACGTCGATGGTTGTATTGCTGTTTCTTTTGTTGACTTGATGAGATCCTCTGGTGCTTTCAACCCTGAAGAAGTTGAAGAGTACTTGAAGAATGGTGTCCTTAACGGTTTGTTCGTTCTTGGTAGATCTATCGGTCTTATTGCTCACCACTTGGATCAAAAGAGATTGAAGACCGGTTTGTACAGACATCCTTGGGATGATATTACTTACTTGGTTGGATTGGAAGCTGTCCAAAACAAGAGAGTTGAAGTCGACGCTAAGGGCGCTTCAAAGGCCAGAACTAAGAAAGAAGAATAAATGCATTTCTAGTGCTTGTCTAAATATTGGTTATTTATGAGAATATTAATGTGATATTTTGTATTTGAATTGACCTATAAAGATTTATGTATTCATTTGAATCCGAGTATTAAATCACTGATTGTATGTAAATGAAATGTCTAAGTATTCGTCAGAATCTCGAATAATATCATAGAATGCTTTATCACACTCATGTAGTGCAGGGAAACTACTGGGGTAAGCTGCTATCTTGTTCATCCATTTTAGACCTAACCCATTTATCGAGATGGATGAAAGAAAGTCCCAACATGAAAATTTCCGGATATTCTTAGATGAACAAACAATACAAAAAGAGAAAGTATCGATTCTCACAGTAGACACACAGACAACTTTTTCTACAATTACACACGCATTTATCAGAATGACCAGTTCGCATATTCAAGATCCGTTTAATCAAAAGAAAAAGCATATACTACAAAAGCTTGCACAACATGAAGACGCATCGCCAAAAGGGTCCTTAGATCATCCTATTGTTGATTTGATCGAGCTAATCAACAGCCATCCGGATATGGTAACGACGTCCAGCTGCTCAGGGAGACTGAGTATATTTCTCGAAGGGTCCAAATACAAACCCACGTCGACGGAAACAGAGGAGGAAAAAGAGCTACTCAAAATAGGAGGCAAAGGGCAGGGAGGAGCATTTATACACATTCAACACGACATACCCTCGACTGAACACCCGATCCCAAGTCTTACCAAAGTCTTTTCAGAGCTGATGCCCGATCTGGGCATGCTACATCCTAGTCACTGGAAACGGCGATTTGTCCAGTACAAGTACGAATCCTTAATCCTACACATTCTGTGTCGAAACTCCCAGACGGCAAACAAGCTGTACACGATCGCGTACAATGCTGGGTACAGGGAATCCGGAATCAACAACCACTACCTTGTTGCTATAAGAATATCGCTGGGGCTCGATGTGCCTGTGGGCAAGGTGGACGAGGTATCGGGGCGTGTGAACCCACTTGTGACCGAAGAGTACTGGGATGAGTTGGCTGGCCTTGTGGTAGAGAGATTTGAGGAGAACAGTAGGCGGAAAGAGAACTTGGAGAAGAAAATAAGAGAAGGACTATACTGATTAAAATTTGGACTTTTTTCTATTAGAACGGTGCATGTATTATTTTCTTATCGATTTGATTTGTTTTGTGTGTACTCTACGTATTCTGCAAAAACTGTAATCGAAAAAAATCGGAGAACTGGCCGGTAATCGAATTATTTCTGATTGGCCTTCTTCAAAAACCGATTGACCGAAAAAGGGAATTTTTACAAAATAGAAAACAAATTATAAAGGAATCTGCTAGAACAACCGAAAAAAGCAGTTTTTGGAAACTACCATATTGAGGAATTGAATAAAAATATCTTTATAATGGTACAAACACTTAGCTTGTGTGAGCTTTGAGTGGAGATCTTTTGATCAACGGTTGATAGTTAATTCCTGAATAGGAAATAAAACCTTACTTTTTCCCTATCACTCGAGCGTACTAAGCTGGACAAGAGCATACAGAGAGAAGAAAAAGTTTTAATTTAATTTCCCTATTGGGGAAAATAGGCACTCCCACACACTGTATTTGTAATATAAATAAAGCTAGTTTATAGTGGAGAAATATTAGTACTGTACCTTTTTATTACTGAAAAAAAAAAAAAACTTAAAAAAGGAACTTTCTGGGTGAAATAGCTGAGTATTTGAGGCCAAGCGTATTAAAAATCATCAAAAGAAACTATTCTTTTTTTTTATCAGTTAAAAATATTTTCTTTTTTAGTACTACTTATGACTTGTTTACTCATTTGTTTCCTTTTTTTTGAATGTAAAAGCTTTTGTTGTTGTTGTTGTACTATAAAAATAATGGAAAAAGAAAAAAAGATGGTATTGTATCATTCATACAAGTTAAAAATATAAAACCGAAGGGATTTCCCTCTTTGATATCGATTTAGAATTTTTTTTTCTCTTTCTTCTTTTTTTTTATTCTTTTTTATCATAATCAGATTTATCTATCTTTATTGAATACTTTTATTATCCCCCTTCGTTACACGTAAAGAAGATAAATACGATGAAATCTTCCATTCCACAGTACAAGATTCACAAACCAACTACCAATAGCAGAAACATGAACTCCTACAAAGCTTTATCTATGTTACCTCCCATCAACATCAACTCTCTCAAAGAAATCGAGCTCGAAGAGATCTTCAAAAACGCCCAGCTCAGACACGACATTGTTTTCGACAACCAGATTCAGTTCAGACCAAATCTTGACGGTGAAAGAGGTATCCGCAAGAAACAAGAAAGTCAGCTTTACTGGAACAAAATCAGCGAAGTAATCAAATCAGGCGACTCAAAGAACGTTCTTATCCAAAACTTGTTTTCTTGCCTTTTCGAAATACTCGAGAGCTTGATACCAGAACGCGATAATGAAGACCTTACCTATGGCCTTAAAATCGATTTTGACATTTTCGAAATTGAAATGTTTGACTTCGTCGCCTTCAGCAAAAAGCTGAGTGTCATCATTAAGAAGCACTGCGCTCCTATGCGTGACAGAATGGTTGATGAAATGGAAAACACATTTTTGGCTGGTAACCCTGTTGAAGGATTTAAGCAGCTATTTGCATTGCTTGAGGTCATGAAGCTCGATGTGGCGAACCACCAAATCAGAATACTTCGCCCGATCTTGGTGGAGAATTCAATAGAGTTTGAGAAAAAGTACTTCAAAAAGGTGAATCTTAATTCTTCAAAACGATGGTTTAAGAATAACCAACATGCACTGGCGGAGGAGTCGAAGGAGTTATTAAACGATAATCAGTTTGTTTTATGTCATTCCATTGTTGCATTACTTTCGTGTAGAAAACCAAGTTCGATTCCAGTCACATTTAATTTTGATTTCAACAGGCTCATTGAGTTCAAATCAAAATTGAGAGAGCTTGTGTGTCTCAACTTATGTCAGGCACTTTTACAACAGAAGAATTCTAAGGCGCTCAGACTCTGGAACAATGAAATCAAGCCTAATCTGTTATCACTAATTTCAGATGAGCATCAAAACAAGAAGTGGACAAAGAACATTAGTCTAATTGCCATGGAACTTGCTAAATACATTGATCGAGAGGTGGAACCTTCGGGAATCCCATCACAGGATACGATAAACTTTGTCAATACGTGGCTCCTTAAAAATCTCAATCCCAGCTCATCTATTTATGCATTATTCGAAAAGAAAATTTCATCCAAGCTCACATCTACTCTCTTTGAGAAATTAAAAGCTAGCAACAATTCTAAGACCCTAATAATGGCGTTACCACAACCAAAACTTTATTCTACTACATCATCCACCACTCCTACAACCAGCGATCTTGAACTGTTTTCAAACAAGCTGCTAATGTTGGCAAAGTTCCACTGGAATGTGTTTGGATCGTACTACTCGTCATCAGAACAGCCCCAAGGGTCGGCAAACTCATCATCAGCACAAGTGTTGGCTAAACAATCAAACAACGGCATTAATAATAATAAATCATCATCTACATCAAATGACACTGAACCTGAATCAGCAGCAAACAGCGAAAAGTTGCAAATTATTGATTTCACTAATAAAGTGAAGTCTAGCCAATTTCACCAAATGCTCTAATTTATCACAAACACGATCATTCATTCATTTATTCATACACTCATCCATCTATTCATCCATGTACTTTTTTCATGAAATACAATAATAATGTTACTATCTCAAACTAGTTAGATTTTGTCTTTTTTTATATTTTCTACATAAATTTTTATATTTAACTAACGGAAAGAAAGAAATAAAATATATCTTTTGCATTTTAACTTTATATTTTATTTACCACCTGGTTTCATTGTGTGTTTGTTTATATTTTGATGGATAGACTGTGCATGTAGACTTGTTTTGTTTGTTTGTTGAAGGACTTAATAAAGGAGCGCATACTGATTTATGAAAAGACTTAGTACACTAATATTACCACAACACAAATCTATTGGGTGGGTTGGGTTTCAAAAAAAGACAAAGTTGATCATTACCCACATACACACAAACGACAAAAATAGAACATCCGCACTACATTCCACAAGTCCATTAAGAACAACTCAGTGAACCATACTCTCAGAACAATAAGACCACAAACACGTAAGGTACAGCCAAACTTCATCAACATAACAAGTTATACCAGTATCTTATCTTTGTGATATTTGTGAAGTTAGCTATCAAGTAGTAGTACTACACACAAGTTACACATGCTGCTATTATGTTTAAAGTAAATTTACTTTACAGTCTGTACTGAACAACTGTGTGTGTCCAAAACCTTTTTCAAGGCTTTTCTAAAATCCGTTTTGTATCTCCACCCGCGCCCTATTAGGAACTCAAGTATCGTGTGCCCCACGTAAACTAATTTTAGTCTGGTTTGGTTTAGCTTTCGTTTTTTGTCTCTTTTTTATTTTATTGTACAGAACCAATAATATACCGGTATGCTTTTGGGAGCAAACAAAGTGGGCGGCCGGCGGGAGGCGGTTTTTATAAGGGTCTAAGCGGGAAAGGCGGTGAGGGTTAGGAAGTTGGATAGTAGGGGTGACGTATTGTGTAGAGTTTGGTGGTGAAAGAGGGAAGGTTTGTGGATAGAGGGAGAGGAAGGTGGTTGGTTGGAAGAGAGCAAAGATGATTGCTAGTGGAATGGGTATAAATATGTGTACTTTGGTAAGAACTATTGTTGCTATACTGAATATAAGCTATTTCAGTTTAGTTTGGTTATATGTGATACCCTCTGCCGGGGACGATAGGGTAGGTTGGAAAGTTTAAGCGGGACAGTACAGTATACACCAGCATCCGCCTTCCCACCATACACGAACCGAAATACCGGTACACACATATACACAACCAGAACCCATTTCGTTTTTAGTGCGCGAGTTGAACCGCGCGTTATCGGTACAAAGTACCGACCTTATTATAGAACAAAACAAAGTACTTACGGTTATAACGTAAAAGCAAAGTACCGCGGACTCGTATTTGTATCCGTTATCGCAGAGTGCCCGGATTGTACCACTATAACCTATTGATATACTGAACTTTTTGGATAGTATGAAGTGTGTCAGGAAAAAAGGGTCTTGTCCTGAAACACAACACGCGCGCTAAACTTATTCAAATACGAACTATATAGAAATATAATTATTAACTTTACAATATAGACAAGAAGTTGCGAGTTGTGGCAACGATAGTAAGCTCCAAAATGATATGGCCATGTGAGCACTTTATTTTTTAGGGGGTTTGAACTGGGGACGGTTTTCCTGGCTCAAATTGGGGATTGAAGTGTGGAAGGGCGTGTATATACTGGTAAAGATTACACAGTTTGTGGTGTAGAAATGGGATTACGCCAACTTGTAAATTGTCACATTGAACTGGTAAAATCTGACGCTTGTGGGAATAGTTGCCTGTAACACGAGGTATTACAGCTCATTGTTAAAGATATGTAGGACAAGAGGGTGTATACAAATACATTATATTTTGATAAATGAACAACGGGACATGGCTTATGAGTATTTAGGGTCTTGATGGTTGTTATCTGTGTTGAACAGGGTCAATGGGTCAGGTCAACTCGAAACGTTCAACTTCTTAGCAAACTGTTTTGGCAACTGCATTCGGCGGCCATGTACCATATACTTTCTTTCACTATAGTAAGTCCCAAGTAATAACTTATTTTGTCATCCTTAGCTAGGATCAGTTTTGACAGCTGCAGAAAGAGATTTTGACATTTCAGAAAAAGAAGTCGTAGCCGGGTTATATTGCTCGTTCATGATCGGAGGTTTTGAGAAAATTGATTAGAGCTATTTGTCTGAATCTAGATAAACTGACGTGAACCAAATTCAAAAAATACAACGACAGTGTGCAAATATTTTGTATGTTAATGATATTGGGGTTTGATGAAAACGAAAGATACTATACGGGTATATAAAAAGATGGATACATATTGTTAGGTCTGTTTAATAGTAAATGAAAATTCAGGTTCACATTAAGAGCTACAAGTACTAATATCTATAGAAAAAAAAAGTACCATAAGCATTATCAAGTCCAATATTAAACAGGTTCAACTCGAAAAAAAATAACAAAAAACTCAAAACAATAATCCTCAACAGCATTGTGTTTTCCCTTCTTCTCCAAAATTAACATCAACACCCTTAAACGTATCGTCATTAAACACAAAGTACCCAAACAATCCTCCCAGGAAGATACAAATGAGTATATATCCGTTATAGTACATTGCCAACAACATGATAAAGTACGCGCCCACATACTGCATAAGATACAAGAGCGCTCTTATACCCTGCTGCACCGTGGACGGGCTATAACCATCAGCAGTAACGACGCCGTCCCTTCTCCAAAACACCAACTTCGAGACCCACGACGTGGGGGTAGACGATTCCGCAACCACAACATCGTCGGCTTCAATGTACTTGCGCTGGGACACGCGGACGAGGTACCTATCGTACTCACGCTGGCACCGGCGCACGAGCTCGACGGTAACGCCCAAGAAAAATATACCAATGCAAGAGCCGGCAAACCCGCCGGCGGTCCAAATGTGCCAGCTGGAAGTGAGGAAACATTCGTTGATGGTGGACCAGTTCCAGAGCATGGTGCCCATGGAGCAGACGGGGGCGGCGCCGGCGGCTCCCATGTCCATGCCGGACATGTCTGCGCCGGACATGTCCATTTCTGTGTGTTTTGAGATGTCCAGTATTGAGAAACCCATGGTGTTTCTGTGTTGAGTTGGGGGCTTTTGTGTGTGTGTGTTGAGAGAGTAAAGTTGTTTGTGTGCCTGAAGCGGAAATAGATTTGTGAAAAAAAAAGAGACTTTTTGTTGTTTCTGTTGGTTGTGAGAATATGAACTGCTCAGTCGATCAATAAATTGTGTATTGTACGCGGAGCTTTGTGAAGATGAAAGTTATATTAGTTACGTTCTCGAGGTGATTACTGTGGTCTGAACCAAACGAACAATGTTGCAATGTCTAAAACGAAGAAAGAAAGAGGTCAAGGAAAAAAAAAAAAAAAGATAATTATCGTCAAAAGAGGAACTTTGATTGATATTTAAACTGATATTTTTGTTTTTGCAAGTTGACCAGCATGCCCATAGACACTCATAGGTCCGAGCTTGGATTGGATTATTGGCGAGTCAAATATGGAAATAAAAACAAAAAGAGGCAGGAGTAATGGGAATTCCTGTACGAGCAATTTGGGCATATGGGTGAGCAAATATTTTCAATTTTCAATTTTTGTGTGTGGGTAATGAAATGTCAAAGATGGACTCAAACAGATATAAATTTCACGTCAAAACAAAAAAACTCGTTCATAGAAATATTCTCATTCATATCCCAGCTTTACTCTTCAAACGGAGTGGTGGCTAGTTAGTAAAATGATGTTTGTCTGGTCATGGTGAATGGATATGAATTTGGATGCTGGATTGACCCCGTTGATAGTATGTCAATTAATCGGTCTTATGAGAAAAATAAAAAACGAGCAACTTGAGCTAATATTACTTGTTTCTTATTGGATTTGTAAAGCTCAATTTAGCGCATTGCCAAGTCCAAGAATTTTTGATTCAAGTTGTATAGTTTGAGCTATGATGTGTTCATGTCGTAACTTGTATAGAACAAGTGCTATATCACAAAACTGCTAATATTCTGAGTAACCTTTATGTAATAAGTAATATGTATTGTGTTTTTGGATACTCAAAGAGGCCCAAAGAACAAATCGGGTAAAATGACAGATACACGAACAAACCGCTGGTCACCTAACAAAAAAACTGATATCATCATCGACATGAAAAGAAACTTTAATTTGTAGGTTACTACAGTACTGGACCACTACTATCATACAGGTACTGGCTACTGGCAAGGGCAAAAAACTTTGCTGATAAGTTCAAGCAAAATTCTCTCACTACTCTAAACGGGTTAGTTTATGAAAATATCCACAATGCATTTTTATGTCAATCAAACAAACAGATCAAAACAAAACAAAACATCCTCTCACCACCGCCATTCCTTCCCCGGAAATCAGTCATAGTTCAGCTCTGGACTTGTGTGCTGCATTGAAACGGGACAAGAAAGGGAATGTGGCGAATCAACCATTGTGAGTTTGTCACACACACACACACACACACACAGTTTATGCTTTAATTTCGATTTGTATAATTGTGTACCGGTGTATAACATAATTTCTATGCTTCGTGGCGTTTAATTGGTTTCTTGTCCGGTTCCAAATGCCGTCGTCGCCACCACCCGCGCAAGCCACTCTAACAAGAGGAAACGCAAAACAACAACCACACCGTTTTCGTTTTTACCGGTGACTATTTTTTTATTATTATTATTTAAAAATACAAAAAAACAACAACAAAGTTGCTGTTACGATGGTAACGGGACCTTTCGGGCCACAATATCCACCCACCGCATTAAGGAAATTAAAAAAAACCGTTATTATATTCTTTTAATGGTAAAAACCTTTTTCTTCCTTCATTGCTGGCAAACCTTATTCGTAAAGAAAAATGGTACCCGTGACACTCTCAGCCCTCGCCCGTCATAAGGTGGTGCAGTTTTAGTCAACAATTAAACAAAAAAAGGTAAAAGATTCAAAGCTTAAAAAGTGGATTGCGTCGACGGAACAGGTAATTTTAGGATATATACCGGTATATGCTTGTTCGGTATTGTTTGTCAAGTATACTTTTAGCTAAAAAAAATAAATAAAAAAAGCTTTTTCTGTTGTTATTTGAAAAAAAAAGGAAGCTGGGTTGAAAGTTATTGTGTGTTTCACATTTGAGACTAACGGTATTGGGAGGAGGGAGAAAGGGAGAGGACTGGAAAAGATTAAAGGCATATGGTAACCGACCGGAAGTTGACCCGATATCTGTTTTTTTTATTATTGGTATCTTTGGGAGGTGGAGGAGTAAAAAAAAAAAAAAGAAACTCTAGTCAAAATTTGTGAAAGGCGGTGGTGGACAAAAAAGTGGATCGTGAAGGACTAGGGACCTGGGGGTCCTCATTTCTCAGTGTTTTATATATTGAAGAATAATACTTGTACGGGTTTATTATGGCTTACCAAATAGAAGAATATTCAAGATCGTGCAATATAAATTTGTATGGATATAACGTAACGTAACCGAAATTCTTACTATGCTACTCCGTATACCACAAATACAAACACAAATACCGGGTATACAATGTCATACAACCGTTTTATTTTAGATGGGAAGAGGGTTTAATACTTTTTATGGCTGATAATAACGTTACGAGATAAGCAATATACAATACCAAGTGGTATAATAAAATTATTATCATTATTACAGAAAATCATGAATGTTAAACGTACAACAATAACAACAAAAACCCTACTCCTTCCGTAGCAACTAACATCGCAAACACAATGTTATTCACCACAAACGTAGAATGACAAGTGTAGCAACAAGTACACACATTCATTGAAAAAGAGCAAACCCGACCTTGCCCTTTCTCTCTTTTCAAAAGTTGCTCTTGTGCACAACCAGTCAAAGAAATGATCTGACTCTTCAAGAGAGCAAACCGTCACTTTTGTCCATAAACACTTTACACAGTATATATCACGTATCACAGTATACCACCGCTGGTGTTGGCACCTGGGAGAAACAGACACATTTGAAGAAGAAAATTGAAAATAAACATGGAGAGGAGGGGGAATCTGCAACGTTTGAAGGCACCATGGTCGTTGCACGGTTCTGGTTACTCGCAGGCGGGGGCGGTGCCGCCCTCCGCTTTCACCACCAAATAAGCAAAAAGAAAGCAAAAAAAAAAAGTTAAACATTAGTTATTGTCCCGGTACTTGAAAACTCTCTTATCATTCCTGCGTTTGATTTTAGGTTTGGGTTCCGACCTCCATGTTTGTATTAAACGGTTTTTTTGTTTATTTTATTAACATACTGGACCGGTATATAAATTTATCACATTATTTTTTATGCTGGTTGGGGCGAGGAGAGCAAAGAATGTGTCTTTGTGTTTTTGAGCTTACTGTACTGGGCCCTGAAAAGAGAAACAATGGGCGGGGGTTTATTTCAGGCATGAATCTGGTATCTACGGTATGCTATGTAGTAAAAAGATTTATATGTACGGGTATACATTTGTTAACGGCGGGTTGTTTCTTTATTTTGAATATCAATGTGTGTGTTTAAAGTCTGTTTTCATGCTAGGAATGCTCCAACAGTGCAATGCCCTTTTGGCTTAAGACCATATTCACAATACGATAGATTCAATCGATAGAAGAAATTGTCACGGGTTGGGCAAGCAACAAGAAGGCGTAGTGTTATTGAACCATACAATACAGTGCAATGTATATCTTGTTGCTCGTTACTTGATCGCATATCAGGTAAGTTCAGATTGTCATCTTGAAAAGAAAAAAGAGGCGGTTCTTATTCTTTTAATGTAAATTTATTAGGCGTGCGGCCTTTTTTTTTCATTTTTTTTATTTTATTTTATGAATGTGTTTTTGGAAAATGGCTTTGTTATTGTTGTTTATTGTTTACGTACAAAAAGTGTGCCTTGATAACGGTGTTTCTTGTATTGAGAGAGGTGGGGTTTAATCTGTAATCGCCGGGTTGGTGGAATAGATTAAGATTAGAGAAGTTGAAATATTGATTGACGGATTGAGATGTTATGGCGGTGTAAGCTTGTAAGCCTCTTACTACTTCATTGAGTATCTAGAAGTTCTTGTTTAACTATTCCTAACCGTCAGTTTGAATCAATCAAAGTCAATCACCAATTACACACATTATATTATGGATAAATATTCATCCATATCATATACACGTACAAGTAAATTTCATCTTCATTTTTCTAGCCTATTTTCCATTCATCAACTTCTTTCAATCGCATTCAAAATCCAAAATTTAACCTTTTCAATATTTCTCAAGACGGAGATTTAGCAATCTATCAATTTTTTTTTACACTTTTTCTACTTGTACTGTACAGTACTTTCCAACTGTCAAACTTTTTGTTTTTTCTTAGCACCAGGAAAGAAGAGTAAACACAAAGAATTAATCAACATTTTAAATTTGTTCCTATGACATTCATTTTGCATTCGGAATAAAAAAACATCCTGTGTTTTTGACTGATTGCCGCAGATTCTCTTGTGTTTTAGCCACCTCCCTCTCCACCTCCGTCTCTGAACTTTGTTTACTAAATGCTCGTCCTGCCGGGGGTCCTTTCCCGTCCCGTACCAACTATCTCTACGCCTTTTTACAGTTCATTTCGTTTCATTTTATGGCATCAATCCCATAGGATATTTAGATTTGTGCTTACTGGTTGAACATAAAAAAAAGTTTTAACATTTTGGTTCTTTGTTACGTTTTTTTTTAAACAAACGGTCGTTATCAGTTTACCCAAGCTTTTATTTCATTCTAATAAAAGAAAAAGATCCTACTGTAAACATTTACTTTTTTTCTCTTCTTCTTTCTCTTTCTGTTCTCACTCACCGTAGTATATATAACGGATAAAATTAATAAACTAAAATTAAATTAAATCGGTGTCGTCTGTTGACGTAAATATGGGTATACTACCTGAAGTAAAACGGCTCTTTCCCAAGGACTTGGACCTCTCGCGAAAGAGCAACAAAAACCTACAAAAATGGTAAAGTTGACACATTGGCTTTTATCGTAACGGTCTGTCAGTTTGGACCTTTTTTTTCCAGGTAGTAGTCTGACGTATTGTATACTGATTGAAGCCTTTTCTTTTGTTTTGGTTTTCATTGAAAGTGTAAAATTTGATTATAGTGAGTTAATAAAGCGCTTTCATACAGTGGTATATGTGTTTGAGTGTACGCTGTTCAATGGTAAAGTATTGGATCTCCACTATTTTATCTATCAAGGAGTCAGGTCGTAAAGGTGGTTCCCTTCATTTTGTAGGATCAATGACTATTTATTCAAGTAAAAAAAACCTTATAGAGAGGGTAATGGTCCACTCTTGACAAAGTGGTTTGCCCACTGATTTCTATTATACACAACTGGCTCGGCTCATACTTAACATGATCCTCACTTCAAGAACAAACCCAGAACAGAACAGAACAGAACCTGGAGTTTTTGGCTTTTTACCGACATTCTTGGTGTTTCATAGATGACAGGAGCACAACTTTTAAAGTTGAAAGGGATAGACACTAACTCATGTCACATCCTAATAAGACCGTCAACATCTAAACACAATAACAAACATGTCAATCATGACTTCAAACCCGTACAATACACTAATCGACAAACCCACATTCTGGATTATCTTCCCATCCTCCAGTCTCAAAACTAGCCCTTGCTTAACGCAATAACGGGTGAGATGACCGTTTGGTACTTCGAACAAAGCAAAAAAGTGTTTTGTATCTCTTACCGTTTTTATTACCACTTTTGGAAAAGAAACAAAAAAAACCAAAAAAAAAAAAAAGTTTGAAAACTTTTAGCTTCTCCATTCACATCTATCTATCTCTACTCTTTGACTGTTGCCAACGTCTCTTGTCTTCATAAACTTTTCCTGCATAACATATACAAAACTCAGTTCAAAACCGCAACCGTAACCGTAACCGGGTCCAGATCCAGAGTAGTACACAATGAATCTCAGCCACGAAAGTGAGTGAGAAAGGAGAGAGAAGAAGAAGAAAAAAAAAGCCGTTTTGTGCCTTTATTTGGTAGTGGTGTGTATAAAGGTCTAGCCTTTGCATTTTGTGGCACGGATAAGTGGGTGTGTATTTGTCTTTATCTGTACTCTGGTTCTTTCCGTTTGGCCTGTATTATACTTTAGAGTTGGATATGGATGTGTTGGTTGTGGGCGTACTCTACAGTTTACTGGATATGGTAATGAGACAAATCTAACACAACCAGCTTAGAGTAGAGTAGAGTGTATAACCTGTATTATAGATATATTCGTATTTGATGATCATGGGAAATCATGGACCTGTCTGTATATACACAACAGATCTTTTATCTTTTTCTTCTTTATTGGATACAGGATTGTGGGCTGTAGATGTATATATACCGTTGGCTAACTCGTATATCTGTACTTTTCCTACTGTACTAAAACATCAACATCAAACAACCTGCCCACAACGATCTGTCGATACAAGAGTCCTAATGTAGCTTTACTGTACAGTACTTTGCAACCCACATTAATTTCAATTTTACCTTTACCTTTTTTTTTTTTCCTTCACATGCCTATGAATATGAATTTATTATACAGTTGAGTTTTTTTAGCCACAAAGTATCGTTTATAGTTTTTTTCTTTCTAAAGAAAATTTCTAAATAGCTAGGTTCAGATTTTCCTACAAAACTGTACCGTTATTCGTGCATATGTGCAAGGTACTCCATTGTGCAACTCAACACCTTGTAAGCAAGTAAGCCGTTGTATGTGTGTGGGGATACCCTGTACAGATAGAACGCTTTTGAAAGACCGTTACAGTGTGTTGACATTGATACATCAACGTTGCCAATAAACACAACAAAATGCAATAGCCTATAAGTTTTAGGAAGAACTATAAACGAAATCTTGTATGTTTCCTTCCATTAAACTTGAAAATTATTGTTGTGTGAAAAAGTCAAAAAAGAGTTGACGTCTCAAAATGCGTAAACATGGCTAAAAAAAGAATAGAGCAAGAATGTTAGCAAAGCTATTCTGGCATCTTCAACAGAACAGTGTTTGGTAGATTGCATACTTTCATTCAATAACTGTTTTGTTGCTAAAGTCTTAACCCCAGAAACACTCCTAATCGTGTATACAGCATCCGGATTATAGTGAATATATCATTACGACAAAACCCATAATATTCTGTATGGTACAGAACTATCATAACACCTGGTTGAGGGTTAACAAATATATCTAAAAGCACACCTCCATTAAATTTTACAATCGACACACGAGTAAGGATTGACGAATTCCTTGCGCGAACAAACTTGCAATTAAGGGCTTCAACTTGAATCTTGAATATTGCTGATATACAGTGTAGAACTCATTTTGATTGGCAGGTTCTCAAGTTTATGGTTGTTTATCGTACGGTTTATGAAATGCAAAATTGCAGATGGAATTACTCGCATTGAATACTCTGGAATTGAAATATTTCATATTATATAGAAATTCAAACGAGAACAAAGCAATGGCCTGAACACGTAATGAAAGGTGTGATGCAAAGAATTAAGAATATAGAGAAACGAGTTCCCTAAAACATGCAGTGCTAGCACTTGTGCTTTCCCTTCTTCAAGTTATTGGCTTCTAACATCAAACGAGAAAGTCTTTTAGAAGACACTAAGCAAAAGGTGTTCAACATAGAACCAAAAACTAACGATTTCGAATAACTCGAATTACAATAAAAAACATCTTATACAAAGCAAAAAAATTTGGGTTTGCAAGAAATACACACTGGAAGAGATATTGTCGTCTTTATATCTTACTAAAGCAACATGGCAGTTGAAGTCAGGCAATATGAATAAGCTACTGTGTTTTAAAAATTAGACGAAAAATCAGCACTTTTCCTTGTCGTAAAATCATGATCCTGCTAAAAAGTTCAACTTTTTTGGTGGCTCAAACTTACCTATTCAATTGTAGATTGATTTATTGCGATATATCTTTTGAAAACTGTCATATTTGTACAAGAATATTTGCAAACAAATTGAATCTATCTCTAGCTTGATAAACCAAGACACAACACTTGGTGAATTAATTTAGAGCTAAAGATTGTGTTGGTTAACTATAAAAACAGTGAACATAAATCTCCATTCTTAAAAACTATAGCTGGCTATACAAACGCATAAACCGTTTACGCTGAAAATGCAAAATAGACAACCACGATAAATTGTTAATCACAGTGTGCCATTCTTTCGTTATATCCACTCCATTTTGATTAAACTAAATTGACCAAATTCTGTTTTGATAGATGGTTCAGACTACAGAATCTGTGCATTTTACTTCAGGAACCATACATACTACTGCACGGATATGGCCTGTGTGATGTAATCTAATATTATTGAGCACAAAATAACAATGTCGTGTCAATTGTGCTAACGGCACGTAAGAGATCTTGTTGAAATATGAATGAGGTATATAATGTGCACATTGTTTTGTAGGGATGTACTTTATAATATACTATAATCCCGGGGTTGGTGGTGAATTACCGGTGTTTATATTTTTTGGATTGGAATTTTGAGCTGAATTTGTTGCGGCGATAAAGAAAGACATTGAACAGCGATCTTGATATCTGTGCGTCTTAAGTTATAAAAGTATTAGCACTCTAAGTGGTGGAAGTATTAGAAAAGAGTCAAAAGACTATTAATATTTCAATTGTATTTGCCTATACGACGGTGGTTGGTTTCCAAAGAGTTGGATAGTTAGCGGAACTACAAAAAACCATGAGACTAGAATTTTTTTGTTTAATCTGTTTTGTATCACCACAGATGAATTATTGTGTATAGACGTTACCCCTTTTACTACAAAACAACTATAGAATTTACAAAGCGGTGATAAAAAAATATAACAACAATTAAAGGGACCTTGTCAAGGATAAAAAATGGCTATACAATATACGAACATCAAGCTCTTAGTCCAAAACAAATTTAGTCTGAATAGATACTCGGTATTGTACAGTACGGGCAGAATGCTTGTAGAATAAAAGTGAAATAGTCAATCGAACAGACCAAAGTATAGAATTGAGATTGCTACCCATTTAAACCAACACTCTTAAAGATAAGTAAATGTACCATAGATCTAGGACTGCACATGTTGAGGGGGCACAAACTTATTAAAAATGGTTGTAGTTGTACAGGCGGTCAAGTGCACATTCTCTAGTTTGTCAATATGAAAAGTGAAGATGTGTTGTATAATTTGGTGCTTTTTTCTTATTGTGAACACGTAGTATGGGTTCACAAAGTCAAAGGGCTCCTCGCCGGCCTGGAAATATCTACTCTATCAATTTGATGAGACTGAATATACGTCATACAATAAAAGAAGAGTGTAGTGTACGTTTTTGTATGTCATCATGAATGTATCGAAACTGGAAAGGAAGATGAGAGCTTCATGACTTGTTGGTTTGTTTTAGTTTATACTTGTGATTTGATAGGGCATGGATATGCTTACACTTGTATTTAAAATACTATGCTTTTCTGGGAGTTTTAGCAAGCAAGGGTCTACCCAAAAAGAAAACGTCATTCTCGTGTCATAATGGCCATAGTTGTCACTTGTTATTCGATGCGTGATGTTGTGAAGCTTGGGTGGACAAACTGTGGAGAAATGTATGAACCGTTGAGTGTAAGTGATGTAAACTGACTTCTGAAATGGCCTAGTCGAGGCCCTCAATATAGGTATTCTGTCAACAAAGTGTCTATACATTTAATTTCTTTACAAATTTAGCAAATGTATTATACTCTGATGCTACATAGTAAGAGCACCCAAGCCATGAACAGGGATGCTGGTATGACAATCAGCAAAGATTTTGCTTGCAAAAAAAATGATTTCATACCATGGGAAATGACATTCATAAGCACCAAGAGAGCTCAAGCTTCTGTACGGCGATCAATGGTCTCCTCACCACTAATTACGCACATAAAGTTTTATGTACAACGCTTGATTGATCAGAACTGTCAGCTTTCCCTAAACAGTTTATTATTTTGTACACGTCTATATACCTACATAACTGCGTTTGTAAAGCTCCATTTCCAACTACAGTAGATTTAGTGCAAACCTTACTGTGCACAAAACTATAAAGCAACAACAATAATAGAAAAAATTTGTGGATCCATACTCAAGTTGTTTTGGTGTTTGATAGTCATTGCAGCTTTTGATTGCGGTGGTGGTGCTATCGGGGGTAAATATGCTGACAATTGTGTACGTACTGTACACAGCTTGAGCATTGGCGACAAGTAAAGGTTGCTAGCACATAGAATCAACATGGCAAATGTAAAGATGTACTGGTAGTATCTTGCGAGAAAAATTTTTCCCCTTCTTTACTTCCGATTTGAAGACTTGGAGCCAGCTGGTCAGATCCATTAGACAGATCTACGTTAGCTTCTTCCTCTGTACTACTTTTTGTAAACGAGACAAGATGTTTACAGGGTTTTGCAATTGAGCATTAATAGCGGCTATAACCGTGCCATGCCATGTCTGGGTAAACTGTGCGATAGTACTGCTTAAGTTATGGCCATTGAAATCATGCAATGCGTTTACTCTAATAAAATAGTTTGCGAATGAACATCTTTGCAAGCGCAACCATTATTGATGTTATATTATATTCATGTAGAATGAGCGGAGAGCATATTGAAGTACCATAAGTTCAGCGCCTAAAGGCACAGCATCTACAGTACGTTAGAAGACGAGTCAACAAACTGCAAACTAAACAAGTCGCTAAGTGTTACTGCTTATCTACGCATTGGGTACAAACTATAGACAGGTAAGTGGCAAGGATCATCAATAGCAAGGTCCACAATGTCGTCATGAATTGTGTATTGGACATTAAAATGTACTTCATGTAGAAAAATCAATGGTGTGTGTTCCGCTGTGACGATATAACCTAGAATCGTTTTGAAGAACTATCCTACCGAGAAACGAACAAATCTTTCGTATTGGTGACACTAGGAAATAGGCAAATAGTCCAGATGGTATTATACTGCAACTGCTTGTTGATACAGACAATTCTCTTGGAGGGCAAGACCAAGTCTCCAAAAAAATGCATCTTACAGTACTACAAATTCAATTGAATACACATCTGTCATTGTAATCTAGTTTACCCTGTAGAAGCTGCATACGATACAACTCTCAACTAATTCTAAGCTTCACCTATAGATCCGAGATTTTCAATTGCTGAGTATAAATTGACATAGTTAACTATATACATCTTAGTTGATTCCGAGCAATTCAACTTCGAACTAAATGTAAAGAAAAATGAGTTAGCAACGTTGATGCATTGGGAAAAGATGTTTTTTTTTCTGTTTACTTACAATCAAAGTGGCATTGGGAGGAATCAAACCAGGATATCCTCTTTCACCGTAAGCGTAATCACCAGTGATGGTAAGAACGGCCTTCTCACCCAAGGACAGTTGAGGAACACCTTCGTCCCAACCTCTGATCACACGGCCGACACCAATGGCGGTTTGGAAAGGAGTACCTCTGTCACGAGAAGAATCAAACTTCTTTCCGTTTTCCAAGGTACCGACGTAGTGCATGGTGACAGTATCGCCGTTCTTGGGGAAGGTCTTTCCATCACCAGGGGAGAGAGATTTAACAGTAACACCCATTTTTATTTATTGTTTATTCGATTCTTCTTGACTTTGTTGTTTTCTCGAAAGAATAATGTAAAAAACTGAGAGGAAGAAGAAGAAAGGTATATATACACCAAACAAGAGAGAAAAAAATTAATTACGTCAATGTTCTTGCATGGTGGTTAGGATAAAACAACCAAAGCTGACATGATTTTTGTTGAATGTCCGTTTCTCGTAATTTGTACTGTACTGTACTGAACTTAAAGAGTCCAAATGGGCTTCTAAAGCTCAAGTGCCAAGCCACTAAGCATAAATCCTAATCTAGAAGAAATATGGCTTCTAGCTTTGCAGTGTGTGTGAACAACAACGATATACTATCCCAAACCATCTTCACCACCATAATGAATGAGATATACCCACCTGATTCCTTGGTTCATCTCACACCTCTTGTTCTCATATCTGGTCTTGAAGTTCCAGATGCCACAAAGTCGCTATCTCAGTCTCGGATTTGGTCTTCTACATCCAAATCTGCCATTGACAAACACCCTCTACATCAGCATGGTGAAAAGCTTCCAAGTATAATTCGCACTAAAGGCTCCCTGGATGAAAATGTCATCATGCCTGAGCTGTTTTGGAAGTTTGAGAAGAGGTCTGCAGATATAGTTGACTGGAATCCAAATGCAATTGAGGTTGCGAGGAAGCAATCACCGTATTTATTGAACCTGCAGTTTTTGCAAGGTGACGTGGAAACTGAATTCACTCTACCGCCAATTAAGAAGAGGAGCAAAATAGATTCGGGTGATCCCGAAAAACCCTCGGAGCTGAGATATCCAGGAGGAACACTTCATTCTCCGTTGTCACCGCTCACCAAAGGCTCAGATGTATTTCCTGACGGGTTAATATCGAACTTCTGGATCCAAAAATACCTTTATCTACTTCCAAGCGTATTCATAAGTTTTTATCTTCTCGATAAAAACAGTGAAGCCGATGAACAATTGACCGAACGAATCAATCTGTTAAAAAACCAACTGGCATCTCGCAACATCAAACTAATTGTTATAATAGTCTCGGAATCTCTTCCTTCTGTCGATCCCACTCTCAATGATCGAATTTATTATCTACGAAAGAACACCGGGCTACCTTCTCGAACTGGCCTATTCTTTTTGCCCCCAAGTACCGAAATTGAGCTGGAAACTCTTGTCGAATCAGTATGCCAGCTTAGTTTTTCGTATGCTACCGAATTTTATACTGCGATAACACGCGAAGCTCGTCGAAAACGTGGTAGTCGCTCTAAAGTGCTTTCTCCCGAAGATGCCGCCTCACTGACCACATCGCCTCTGTCGAATGCAGGCTGGGAAGTCCGATACTCTTTCAAACTAGGTGCATTAGCAGAATTCAGACAGGATATAGAAGCAGCTTCGAAATCGTATGAGATAGCTTACGAAATGGGCCTTGAGTTGGTCGAGAATTTACATCCATTTACGGAAACTTCGAAAGACAGGTGGTGTGAGTTTAGAATGTTCTTGGATATAGTGGCATACCATATGGTAAAAATGTACTTTTATCAAGGGCTGCCACATATGGCTTACAGAAGGTTTTCGTATCATTTGAAAAGCGTTGGCGGAATTCTGGTGTCTAAAGGGTTTGGAAGAAAAGGATTTGGCTACGAGAACTGGAAATTTAAACAGTACTTGATGTTTTTGCATTTGATTGATGAGACGAAAATTGATTATAATCTTATGATAGGGAAGGAAGTGGGATCAATCGAATATTTGCCAAAGATTGGAAACTTATATATAACAGCTGCACAGTCTGGATTAGCGATGCTGAGTGGTGAATACGAGGAATCAAATGAGCCATATATGGGTAAAGATATGTCAGATCTTGAAAAAATCAAGGAAGCTGTGAAAAACGCATTGACTACAGCAAGTAAACAATTCAAAGAAGAGAAAAATGATAGAACAGTTGGGTATATTTATTATCTTTTAGGTGAAATCTACTTGCTTTATTATTCCGATCCTTCGGAAGCACAGGAGTACTATAAACTGGCGGCAGAAAACTATAGACAAGAAAAATGGAAGCCATTGATGGAAACCATCTTAAAAAGACTACTCGAAACATCAGTCGATATTAAAGACAGTGAGGAGAGTGTTCTCACCGAAATGGAGTGTGAATTATATACAAATGACGGTTCTTTAGATGAAAAGTTATCACAATTGGAACTGTCTGAGGAAACCGAGTTAATTGAGTTGGATAATAAAAGAAAAAATGTTGATCTGTTTGAAGCAACCTTTACGTTTAAGCAAGATGAAAGTTTTTTGGGACTTGCTACTAGCTCTCAATTATCTCTGACGAGCAATTTCCAACAGTCGACACCTCATAATCTTGAAGAGTTTACTATCACTGTTAGTGGTCAATTGCCTTCAATTCACGTTGTGCACAACGCATCTCTTGAAAAGTCCGATTTTGTTCAATTGTCTGAATTCACAATTGAGAATGAAGATGCTGACTTTGAAAATAGAATGCTAAAAGCTGAGGCTAACTTAACGTTTGAACCAGGCCAAAAAATCGTGTACGAATTTGAGCAGGTACCAAAAAAACTGGGTGAAGCAACTGTTGAATCACTAGAGTTAATTGTTAAACACAAGAATTTGAGAATGAAGATTGCTCCTCCCTTGAAGAAGGATCCATCTGGAACGGCGCCATGGATTGAGAATGGAAAATTGAGACACATCAGAGCCCTAAATCCGTTTGGTATCAGACTATCACCGAGACCCTCGCGAGTTCGCTTGAATCTAAGTAATAAAGGCCCTTTTGCGATAGGAGAGAATATTGCGATAAATGTAGAGTTCTTGAATGAAGAGCCACAGGATATTAATTTTTCAACACAGGTCAAAGTTCTTGATACCTCTGGCGACAGTATTCCTTGCCAATGGGATAATGATACCGAAAAAGACCTTCTTACAAATATTCTGATCACTCAAAAGAACTCTATATCCGTCCCTCTTCAAATCCAGATACCCGGGACAACAGGCACTTCATTTACGATTGAATTTTTCACTACTTATTCCTCAACAGCCGATCCCGACACTCTTGTCAAAGACAATGCTATTTTTACAATTCCTCTCTCCAAACCATTTATTGTGAACTTTGATGTTTCCCCTCGCTATCACTCCGAGCCCTGGCCCAGTTTTTTCATACCGCCTTCGGATCCCGGAATCACCCCAAGGATTTGGAAGAAATGGGAACTCACAGCTTCCATCCTGTGCATGAACGAATCAGGTAGCGTTGAAATCCTAGGTTCTGAATTAGAGATTGTGACGCCGGAAAATGCGGTCTGTATTATGGACCAACTTCCTGACGAAAAGACAGTTGTGGTGGGACATAATGAAAGACACAAGATAGCTTACGTTTTGGACGCTGCGAGACATACACAACAAGAGACCAGGCAGATATCAGCAGAAGCATTGCTAAAAATCATATGGAAAAGGACTGGGAGTGATGTTGTTAATGAGTTTGGAATTGCACCGGTGAGGTTATATTTACCGATCATTGAACCAAGAGTTATAGTTGGTAAGTTTTTATCACTCTTATTGTTTTATTTGCCTTTACTAACATTTCCTTTTTTTTTTTCTTCCGATAGATATTACTCAACTGGACCCAGATCTCAACACTTTTAAGGCAGAGTACCACATTGAAAACGCTACAAGCCATATCTTGACTTATTCAGTTACCATGGGCGCCAGTGACAAATTCGCGTTTGAAGGCCCAAAACAATTGACTATTAGGATGCTGCCGTACACTAGACGAAGTATAGAATATATACTGCTCCCGTTGGACAAGGGTAAACTGAACGTTCCACCACTTAAGGTGTACGATGTGAATTTTAAGAAGACCTTGGTACCATTGCCTGCCTCGAGACACATCACTATTGAACAGAAAGGGTTGTGGATAGTGTGTTGATTGAATGTATTAGAGTGAACATGATATTGCTGTATAATGAATTTTTAATGATAGAATTTATTTTTTATTGTATAGAAAATGGTCTGGTAAGTTGAGAATAGTGAAGTAGGAAGCTTTGTAGTGTGTACGTACAATGTTTCCACGAATCCTGACACGACATATTCTGTCATTTAAGCAAGGTATAAACAAATCTTTCATGTAACTTTGTTCTTCAGAATGATATATATATGGAATGTAGATGAATGGTTTGAAACTAGAGGTCTAGATACCTCCGAATACTACCTCTAACTACTTCACTACACATCACACCGTGCCGGTTTCAAAAATACGTTTATTATGATATTATGGACTCAGCCAATTAAATGTAAAGCTATAATATGTATAACAATTTATCCAGGCATATAACAATTCGAAGACTTTAAAAGCTCTAACTAGATGTCAACTGAATGATAATGCATATCTGCAAACGACACAGAGTATACTGATAACAATCTGGTATAAAAGTTAGTATAAAACAAGCATACGTTGGTACATGAAGTGACATTGAAGTGTACATTTTAACGCCATTTGAGCGTTCAATTAATAAAATTTCAAGAATTACCGGTATTAATTCTTCACAAAAGACGTTTCAAGTAAGTTTACGAACATTTTTGGTTTTTGAATTAAAGAACTACATGTATCTTACTAGAGCATTAGTTCATTATCATCCTAAAAATTTGATTTTTATAAATGTATAGATATATGTAGTTAACAAACACAAATTCTCATATAACCGTAAAGGTAACATCATCTGGCCGGATTTCAGACGATTCTGCACCGGTTGTAAACCTATGAAAATTCGAAATTGTTAAAGCGAAATTTTTGGGATCGATATTTTAAATAGAAAAACTTCAGACTCCTATTGAAAGCATTTTGAGTAGGATATTTGTTCAAAAAATCATATTATATTTAATAAATTCAATCATAAATTGTAAAGTAAAAACATACCATTTCAAAACCGAACAATACAGGCAAAATTTTAATTAACAAACTGTATAATACTTGCGTTTGTAACGGACACCCAAAAGCATTTGAGCTGTTGTGATAAAAACCCCCAGAAAACATTGGAACCTCCAGCCAACGCAACAAGTTTGAAAAAGATTTCTAAGAATTTTCACCAGCACTCAAAAAGTACACAAATTTTGCTTCAATTTCCCGCGAGTTCTCTAAATTGTGTCAAGGATCTCGATAGATTTGAAACGTAGTTTGATTTTTCTAGCTTCCACCAATGAAATTTCGAGATAATAGAGGTTGTTTTACAAACGCCAGAGGCGCTGTTTGGCCATAATGTAGTCGGTAAAGCGATAGCAATAAAATAATATACCACTTTTAAGCCCTGGAATAGATAACAAAAATTTCAAAGATATCACTTTTCACTCAGAGTCATTATATTATTGTTATTGATATCAGCACAACAACATACCTATTGTTGCCGTTTGAGAATTGGTGTGTACACATCCGAATATAAATAGAGCAAAAAGCACAATTTTACAGATATGTTCTTTATTATTTCACTTCTTATCAACAATAACTGGCTTTAGCTATCTTTTGTTGTATTTCATAAACTTGACATTCAGGGATTACCTTTCAGAAATTACTGGCGTTTGATTATTCCCTGATGTCTCATCCAAACGAAAACAAGGATCCGTCTAAAGATCCTGGTAAGAAAAAAGAAGAGAAGTCCTCTGGACAAAATAATCCTGCACCACGCATTTCCGATTTAGTTCGTGGAACTATCATATACCGCAGAATTAGACGTGTCTCCTTAGGTGGCCTGAACAATGGGGGCTCTATTGGAAGAAGACCTATGCCTGGCAATCTTTCCAGCGGAAGAAGTCGTTGTCCTCCTGCAAAAATAGGCTTGAAAAATAAAAGAACGCCTAGACTAAAAGGCGCTAGGGTTATTCGGGTGGTCGTTGTACGAAGAAAGGGGCCAGTTGCTTCAGTTCGTCCAAACGGAACTCATTCCTGTGCTGAGCGCAAAAAAACACAAAACAGGAAATGTTCGAAACAGCCGATTGCCAATGGCAACAGGCCGCCAATAAGAGTCTTTAGAAGAATACAACCAGGATCCCAAGAAGAAAGATTTCTTATTGCACAAGCTTTAAATAACTGGAATGTTCTTAGAAGAAACTACTATAATGGGAATGAGCTCCGTGAAAATCACATTCTCGCTCACCCTTCTAGTCGTGTTTACTGGAGATTTCTTCCTAGCAACATTAGGCGCGAACTTGAAAGAAGAGCCCAAGAAAAGCATGGTAAACCTGATTCCCGCAACTAAAATTCACAAAAAGAAAAAGAAAAATATCAAGGTTGTTGGGCACAGGTTGGATGTGGATGTTTAGTCTATATAAAAGAGTGAAAATGCTTGTATAATATAAAATTCGTCTAGTACTGTATTTCAATAAATAGTTTCATTTAAAGCTCATATTCATTGAGAACATCTTGCTTTTTATAACGTGGCTCGGAGGGCCATTCGACAACATCAGTTCTTGAGCCTTTAAACATGGTAATGCATCCATAACACAACCCTTCAGGTCCTTCTTCATAAGCCTTTGATTCGTCTTCGTCCTTTGTCATTACGCTTTTCTCCTTAATCCACTTCATGGCATCGTCCTCACATCTGACCCCACAAACTTTGCAGAATTCAGCCTTTCCTTCGTCAAGTTGTTCTTTGTATGATGGCAGATCAAATATAGATCCAAGCTTATCAATGGTACGAACAACAGTCGCTGTCACACTTGGGAACGCTGCATCCACTTCTTTGAAATATTTATACAAAATTGTGTCCATCGACATTGATTTTGTATTCGCACTCAGACCCTCATCTAGACTGATCCCAAAACTGATTGAATATAGTGACAGATACTTTTCAATTTCAGAGTCATAAAGATCAGCCAACGGGCGCATCCGCACCAAATCAGCTGCTGTATGTGGAACTAGGTTGCACTGCTCAGGATCCAAAGGCCCTAATGAAGTACCTAACTCTGTCCCCCGACCCTTGCATACAAGACCTATAGAACGCTCTGCCAGATATGTCATAGTGTATGGTTCAAATATCGATTGAATCCCATGTTCCAGCGCAAACGCATCAACAACATGCGACTCGAGAACAGCGACTAGGTCAGATCGTGATGTGTTGGTGGGAAGAATATCCAATATCTCAGTGAGAGTTTTCGGAACTGAGTCTAAAGCCTTGATCCCTGGAATTGAGTTGACAGATGAGGCAAAGTCAATTTTCAGCGGTGATTTGGAGCCCCGGAAACAAGACTCAAGAGAAATTTTAGAATAACCCGAAAGGTCTTCGGAAGACAGACAGACGCTCTCGATCCATTTCTGAATTTCAATCTCTGTCTCACTTTCTAGCGCCGCATCAAAACTGACTACTCGTACGACAGACATTTCAAATCCAACGCGCCCATGCGCTTCTCTATGACCTTTCAGCAGCTCACTCAACACTCTGACACACATACCAGCTGCAACCACACCTCTAGTACCAAGCACCGGGATCAAAACTTTCGCCGTTGTCGGGATTTTGGATTTGTCCTTTCGGTATAGCGGTTTGTACCTTTGTTCACCGAGCTGCTTTCGGACCTTGGTTGTGACAAATCGTGTGAAGCAGGGAAGACAAAAGGGCTCAGTTCTGGAGAGTACGACTGCTGGGGATGGGGCGCGTGAGCGAGGGCATCGTTTGCATAGTGCACCTTCGGCAAGGGTGGTACTGGGAAGAACTCGTGGCTGTGAAACTCGGGTAGTGGACATTTTCGATAATGTGTGTGTTTGATCTGAAATTTGGACGAAAAATTGGTAATAAATAATTTTTTGTCAAGTTGGGACGTATTTTTAGCTTTGATTCTCATGCACTGTACGATAAAGGAAAAGACTTAGAGTATAAACTGGTACTTGTTTTTTGGTACTTGACACATGATGTGACATTTGAGATTTAGAACTGGGGAAACCATGGAAAAAAACGACCACCACATAAGAGCATGAATATAAATCATCTTTCTTTTCTAGTTAACTAGCTCAATTCATCAAATAATGTCAGACTCCAAAGATAATTCCACAGAAAACAAGGCCTCTTCATCAACCGCTTCTACCGAGACCCCCAGCACAGGATCATGGGAAAAAGACAACGTTGAGAAGCTTCGATTCTACCCCGACAATCCTACGACGTTTGAAAAGAAAGTTCAATTCGCAGCGTAAGTATGCTGGAATATTCTACTGCAGCACCCATCTGTTTCAGAAGAAAAATGGAATCGAATATAACTGACACCCGGACCTGATGAACAATAGGAAAGGACCGTCACAGTATTTTGACCCGTGCAGCGAGGCTTCGAAGATGTCGCTGAATTGCTTAGACAGAAACGATTATGACAAGGACAAATGTTTGGAATATTTCAAGGCTTATAAGGAATGCCGACAGGAGTGGATGGACCAACGCAAGAAAGATAGAAAGAGCGGGTTCAAGTGGTGAATGCTGTATGGACTTGTCAAATAGAAATTCGAACCCCCTCATATATGTAAATAGTCTGTTAATCAAATTAGGCACCAGAGTTTTCTGCTCAGTCTAAATGTATTGTCTCATTCTTAACAAGCTCAGTATCGTGCTGTACTGTACAAACCGTTATTTTTGGAAAATCAAGAAGGCTCTTATATGTTTGAATAGGAACGTAGCTAACTTACAGCTAGAAATGTTTCCTCTAATCCATCATGTCACTATCTCGAATATAAATATCTTTTCTAATTGAAATTAGTCTTCATCATCTTTATATTTTGTTTTCATAATCAGAAATTTCCAGTATTCCCCATATTTTCAAAAAACTTACTATTCCGAAGTTCGTTTTTTTAATTTCTATTAGTTTTTCAGCGAAAGTTATCCTCAGTTAATATGGAGGAAAACACTCTCAACGTCTACCGTTTACACACGGCCAACCCAGCAAGATACAGGTTCCACGTACAAGATGTCAATCACATCCCAGAAAAAGTCGCAGCCAAAACAATTCATAAGATCTACAATGAACATTTTCTTGATAACTTGATTGGAAACTTTCGAAGATCAAGTATTAATGTTGCTCAGCTTAAACGAGATTTGAAACGCAATAACCCTACTTATGTGAAGCCCTTAGGTTCGCCATCATATTCGAAAGCCATCGATTACATTAAACTAAGGTGTGCTCCTGAATTCAAGTTCAACACTGTACATTTTTCTGGCACTCGACTATATCCACACAACAATTCCCGATCCGCAGAACTTCCTTATGTCACTGATAAGTCGTTTCAATCCTACATTCACTTATTATATGAGAAAGGAGCTATTAGCGATGGAAAACTTACAAGAGGTAATGGTATGAATTATATACTAGAAAAGGAAAAAGCCAAGGTTCATCAAATTAAAGAAGGCTCGATATCCCTTCAGGATTCGTTATGTGACATAAGCATGCACGCACGTTCTTGCATAGTCTCCAAAGAAAAGGAAGACAAGACACGAGCTGTGTACGGTGTCCCGATGACTACTATATTTATTGAGATTATGCTACTCTGGCCATTAATCGACCATTTACAGTCTAAAGATTCTATGATTGCTTGGGGTTATGAACCTGTTACAGGTGGGTTACAAAAACTACGAGATGAATTTACTTCGTATCGCTTCTTTATATCTCTTGACTTCTCTACGTTCAATGAGCTTATCCCGTTTTGGTTGATTAAAGATGTACATCAAATGTGGAAAGGATATTCGAACCTAGATCGGTATTATACTGATGACTCGAATTATCCATTTCCTACCGCTGATCCTCAACGGACAAATAGACTATGGGAATACATGACATCCGCTGTCTGTGACTCTGTTTATCGCTCTCTTGATGGACAACGATATAAAAGACGACATTCTGGTCTTCCTTCTGGACTTCTCCAAACTCTACTGCTTGGTAGCTTCTGTAATTCCATCATGGTAGTAACAGCTTTATTTGAACTGGGACTTACACCACAACAATTTGACTTCAAAGTTCTTGGAGAAGAAGGACTATGGGCCTTTAACTCAATAGACATCGAGCCCGAAACTATCTTGAAACACATTTCAGACTATTGCAAGCTCAACTTCAATGCAATAATTAACGTCGAGAAATCTAAAATTATTAATCATGTAAGTGACATATCTTTTATGTCCTATCAATTCATTGACGGCGCAGTTACAAGAGTAAACGATGATTTATTGGCAAAGCTAATTCTACCGGAATCTCCAAATTTTGATAAATCAGTAATTAAATTGCGTGCCCTTAAAATCATGGTTGCCAATCTTGGTTACGACGAGAGAGTCCACCACGTTTGTGTTGATATGATTAATTTCTTAGAAGAGCACAAGTATGCAGACGTTTCTGACTGGTACGACAGCCCCCGTTTAAACACGATAATCAAGAACTTCGCTCACGCGCCTTCTCGAGATGATTTATTCAGATTGGCAAAGTCGTATACATCAGAACGAGATGTATCAGATTTCCAAAGATTCCTAGAGGACGACTTTATCCCTAGAAAATTCTCACCTACATGATGGCATGGCTTTCAGTCATATTAAACGTAATAAAAACCAGAATTAAGAAAAAATATAAAAATTAGTAAAGTACGAATACTTTTCTAAATCATACTTTAAACAAATTCGAATCTTCAAAAACCGTTTCAAATCTCAACCAAGACAGTTACTTATTGAGCAATATAACTGTAACCAAACTCATTCAAAACTTTTGGATGCGCACCAATTTACTGATCAAACTGCCTGGGGCTATATTTGAAAAACTGGAGAGATAGCTATCGTGGGAAAGAAGATTTAGTGCGGTAATAGTAAAAATTCCGATTTTTAAAGTTTCTACTTAAAACCACAGATTATGTACTGTATCCGTAACGTCAGACCGTAAAAACCTACAAAAAGGTCCACGAACACACACCTTTACATCCTTTCCACCCCACACGAAATAAATATAAAAATAAAAAATAACCTAACCAGAGGACCCCGACCACAATGTATTCATCCAGCAACTCCGCATCTCACGACATCCTGCAGCACTACAACAACCTCTTTTTCTCCAGCAGCTCGACCCGCGTGCACCACGCCATCGACCTGCGGCATTCCTCCGCAAACCCGCTGTACAGCCGGGAAGACGACGGCCCCGAGCTCGCCCTTCTATCGTACCACCGCGACCCGTTGCTGACCCGGGAGAGCGACGACTATGCGCTGCACCGGATGATCTGGCCCACACGCCGCACGTTTCATGTGAGGAAAACCAGCGATCCGAATGATACTTACTCGACTTGGTTGCGTAAAGGTATGCGGTTTGGAACGGATGCGAAGGGCACGGTTGTGAGCGTTTGCCATGCGGGACCCGATGGCAGCGTTACACTGTTGTTTGAGAAAGAGCTGTGGGATGCGAAGGTTGTTGTGTTTATCAAAAGAGACGAAGAGGAGGAAGAGGAAAGCAAAGATGCCGAGTACGGGGAGTCCCGTATAGAAGTGACGAAACTTTGGAACCAGATAAAACTGTTCCACACTCTGAATGAAGAAATGTACAGGATAACGGAGGATTCGGACGAGGCTTTTGAACTGGGGATTGATGGGAATATAGATGTTTCTACAAAGTATACGTGGCTGCTGGCGCACTTGAACGGGAAGCCGGACAGTGAACAGTTCTTGGTGTCGATACGGAGGAAAGATGGGTTCTTGGAAGGGCGGTTAGGGACGGTGCTGTTGAAGTCCAAATCGCTGACGCATGGATTTTGTGACCTGAGTAGTAATTGGTGATTTAGTTTTTATTTTTGCATGTATAGTAATTAATATGATCATATTTATTGGATGTTATTGTACTTGTATACTGATAACTGGTAATATAACGATATGAACTGTAGCTTTATAATTTCCTTATCAGTATAAGATCATGGAACCGATATGAGGCCCATGGCACACCCCTATTTCCACAAATACATAACCGCAAACCTATTTACCGTATGCGTAAATTTTACGCACATACAGACCGTTATAAATGTACCATATTAATTTCCTTTCCGCATCATCCTCAAAAATTCATCAACTCACACGGTACCAGGATACCGTGTGCCCGTTACTAGTCTTGTATACTACATGGGACGTACTATGTTCCTGAGAGGTTGAGAATGGGGTTATGAAAGAAGATGGTCAAACGTCAAACTTCGGACTTTGAGACTTGACAAAGCGTAGCATTGTTTGGAGATATTGGGCGATTTTGGAGACAAAACAAGGGGAACAGTCACAACTGTCGTAATTCAGGGTGTTTTTTTGACTTGAATCGATGCACACGATTTTGTTCGGTGATCCAATACTTTTCATTTTGATTTTCGATATATTGAGTGACAATAAAACAGAAATAAAAAAGTAACATTCTGTTAGTTGTTATTATTATTGAAAAAATGTACTAATAGACAAGTTAATGAATAACTATTGAGACCGTTAATTATACAGCTACCGGCATGTCAAGATAGATGAACAGTAGTGAACCGTTTTAGACGTTTTGATATGTTTATCGATTGTGTTATAATTACCCGTAACGCTCATATTTTACAGACTTTCAATGAGTTGAATTGCTGACTGCAAATATCCAACTAATACTCTACTACGAATCACCAAGCCAAGCTTCGTTTCTGGTGCCTTTTTATAAACACATCGTTTCAAAAAATCAAGCAAAAGGAAAAAAAGCATCCGTTCTAATACTGTCTCCAGTATATCTACAATGTCATCGAGTATACAGTTTACAAACCAAACAACATCAAGATCACCGAACCCCATCAACAACAGCTCTCAAAAAAACGATAGAAAAAAAACAACAATAACTTCATCTCACTTTTTATATGTACAAAAACTAACCACAACAAAATCCCCTCAGTTATCGCATATATCTACAACTGACCTCCAGACTGCGCAGCCACCGCCGCAGCAGTCAACGCCTCCAACTTCTTCTGCAACTGACTTCTCTCCTTCTTAATTCTCAACTGCGCCAGCGTCGCCTCAGCATAACACAATTGCGGCACAATCTCGCCCTTCGAAATGGCCTGCTGTGCCGACTTGACCAAACACTCGTACGCCTCCTCGTGTCGTTCCTGGGTAATGTAGATCTGCGACAACGAGCTTAGGACCAGCGTGTCGCGATCGTCAATCTTGAGAAGCTCGGTTAGGATCTTTTCGCTTTGCTCGCCGTTCTTGGCTTGGTCCTTTTGGTACAGACTGTTGGCTTTGTTGACTAAGGGCTGGATGGTGAACATGGGTCCCTTGTTGGAAGCCAACTTGATGGACTTGTCAAATTTGACAATAGCAGCGTCCAAATCGTTGAGATCTACCAAAATTTCACCGTAGTAATTGAAGGGTTCGTAGTCTTCAGGGAATCTCTTTTCGACAGCTTCAAAGTGCTGTTTACACTTATCGACTTCGCCCATCTTGTAGTAACAAACCGCAATTTGAATGTCAGCCAAAATGAACTTGGGATCAATCTTCAAGCATTGTTGGTAATCAGTAATAGCCTCTTCGTAACCACCAGAAACGAACTCCATTTGTGCAATGTGGTAGTAAATGAAAGCACAATTAATATCCAACTTGAGAGCATTTTGGTAATCCAAAGTGGCAGCAGTGGTGTTGTTCTCCTCAAGGAAAATATTTCCACGGAAAACGTGAGCAAGAGGAGTAGGCTTAAGCTCGATACTCTTCTTAGCAGCAGCAAGACTCTCGTCAAATTTACCAACCATAAACTTGAAAAACGCATTATAAGCATAAGCGTAATAAACCGCAGGTCCATCAAGCTCAAGTGCCTTTTTAACAAACTTGTAAGCCTCGGAAAATTCATTTGCCCGAATGTGATCAAAGATCTTTGCAGTAGGGAAATCTGGTGAATCTTCAGGAAGGTCCTTAAGTTCTTCGGGGGTTTCGTGATTTCCATAGGCCATCAAAATACTGTGGTGAGCGGCATTGTCATGGATTTCATCTGGTCTGTTTTTGAGGATTTCATCAGCTTCGTTAGACGCAACCTGGTTGATCACACGGTCAACGCATTGATGTAAAGACTGGTTGGAAAACTCGGACATGATCAAAGCGGAGGTGTAGTCAAGAACGGCGTCTTTCAAGTTGCCGAGCTTCTCGTTGGCTGTAGCTCTTCTGGTCATTGCCTTTTCGTTCATGGGAAGCTGAGCAAGACATTTATCGCAAGCGTCGATTGCGTTTTTGTACTGCTCGAGATTCAAGTAACAAGCGGCCTTGTTTGAATGAATCAAAGGTTCATCGTAGCACACCAACGCCATATCGTAATACTTTAAAGCGTCCTCAAATTTCTTCATGCTGAAAACATCGTTTCCGGCCAGCTTAAAACTATTGGCCAGCACTTTCCTATCCAGTTCTTCCAAATCTTTCAAGTCACTATCAAAGTCGTGGATCTCAGGATACTTTATGTCGTATCTCGCATCTTTCACCAACTTAAACCCTGCAATTTCATCGCTATCGGTCCTAGAAGCTTTTTCAACAGCAGCTTCCTCCTTTGCCTTTTTAGACTTCTTCTTCGACTGTTTACTTTTGCTCTTCTTTTTCGACTTCTTCGATTGTGGAGACAGCGGCGGTTGTTCAGCCGCTGACTGGAGCGAGTAGTAGACTCCGGCAGAACCGCCGACGACGATAAGGGAACCGAGGATGATGGCGGCCTTATGGGTCAGTACAAACTTGCTTAAATTATCGAAGAGTCCGGGTTGAGACGACATTGTTTCTTTTTTTACAGTTGGTACCGGTCGAAATGAAATCAATGAAAAAAGTCGGAGTGAAATAAAGACTCGAAATGAAATAATTTTTTTTTTCGTATTTCTTCTTTGGGGTAGATACAGTATGTGGGAAGGTTTGCAGGGTAACAAAATTTGAATATACCATAATAAGATTGATTGTAAGAAAGCGGTTGACCGACTAAACAAATATCGGCTTATACAGCTATATCTCTGGGTCCAGGGATACGACACATGTTGAGGGTGTTGTTGTAAATCTTTGCGACACAAACTGCGACACAAACTGCGACACAAGCTGCGACTCTAAATCCAATTAATGCCAGAGAGATCTAGATTAGAGATTCATCTCATATTTACTCCCTAGCGTGTATGCTTGTCTGATATACTGGTAAATGGCTATCCTAATAGGCACTGTAATACTGGATAGAATGACCACACATGTTATAGAATAGGGTACTTGAGACTCTCTGAACTATTTTGTTGTTGTGCGTATTAGCATACCGTTCAACTAGGGGATGTTCTGTATCACCACTAAAGGCTCTACGTGCAATTTATATTCTCACACTAGCCCCAGTCTTCACAAAGTAGCATCGTCTAGTTTTGTCACAAACCAGTATGCACGTCACTAAAGACATAGGTATCAAAAAGATTGAAGGGCTTGACCCATATTATTCTTTTCCCAGCTTTAACAAAACCACTTCAACTTGACAAATATTTGTAGACCAATCAAATACTTAGATAGTCAAGTACCCCAGACATTAGGGCTTTTACTATACACCATTATATACTCCTACATCCCACCCAAAGTAGACTAAGTACATGTAATATTACAGCGTACAGTCTACAGTACGTACTCACATTTAAGCCCCCCACTTCTCGATGTTATTTCAATCAGATTCCATCATACGCAACCATCGACACCCAGTATTAGTCAGTACCAAATTTATATCAACACCGATACCATTTCTTGTTCTCAAAATTATGGTACAAAATCTCGAGCGATAGGTTTCTGTATTTAGCTGAGACCGTATGGCGCCGAAGCACGGTGATTCTGTAGACATATATTGGAAAAAACGTACACAATAACCCGATAGGATTCAACAACAACTTCCTCGAAGTTGCAAACGGATTCTTGGATCAAGAAAATGTTACGTACTTAAACATTCCCGAATTGTATATTATTGAACCTCATATTCATTGGCACCAACTGCTACAATCGTCGCACACTTATTCCAGTTCTTTTTCAACACAGAAGATTGTCACATTATATATGAATTAATAAATAGTATCCATTAGATTAAATTAATTATGAAAGGTAAGAATAAAAACAAAAAAGACAAACAAAACAATGAGAAGAAATGAGATAAAAATCAATTAAAGAGCAATCGTCACTTTTCAAAAATAATGATTTCAAAATAAAAAATAAATAAAAAAACAAACAAACAATCCATGACCTTCTTCAATTAGTTTTCTCCTCAGTCGTTTTCTCACTTGGCTCTTCAAATGCAACATCAAATATATTTTTGTTGGATGGGGGCGGGGTATACGTTCTTGTGATTTGGACCGAAGACGAAGTTCCATGCTTGTACGACTTGGTTTTGTTCACCACCTCCTCTAATGCTCGTGTTAGTTTCATAAGGGACACTGTTTCGTCCAGCGGACTTGGAGAACGCCCAATTTCGGTTGGAAGTATGGGAGGTGACAACGATGAAGAACTTGAATTGGCGTTATAGTACCCGCGCCATCCGTGAAGCTTTCGTAACTTGGCCATTGCTTGAGTTGGCTCCATAAGGCCTTGCACAAACTCAATAGCATAATACATATCATCTTCAGTAACAGGTGTGATATTTACAGCTGTATTTTCCTCTTTTGACAGCAGCACATCTTCACCGTTAAGAGTGACCCAAGGATGCTCTCTCAGTTGATCCATTTTTATTCTATCTTGTGGAGCTTTTGCCAGAATCTTGGTAAACAAGTCAATCAAAACAGGATTAGTGCCTTCCGGATATTCAGGTTCATCATTGACGATTTTGTCAAACAGATCAATCATATTGGACGATCTGAATGGCAATCTTCCAAACACCAAAAGGTACAAAGTCACGCCCATGGACCAAATGTCAGTTGATTTTCCTGAAAGTGATGAGATATCGATTCCTTTTGTTGCAGCATGTTGTTTAAGTGTTGTGTGTGAAGATAGCGCGGCAAGCTCCGGGGCCATGTAAGCCGGTGAGCCTGCATTCTTTGTGACAATGTCGTTTGAAGGGTCGAGTAATTCTGAGACCCCAAAATCCGCAATTTTGACAACATCGTCTTCATCTAGCAGTAGATTGTCGGCTTTGATATCACGATGAACAACACCTTGAGAATGCAAATATTCGATTCCAAGAATCATGTCTCTGAAAAATAGTCGGCATTGTTCTTCCGTATAAATAGATTGAGCAGGTGTATCTTGGCCACTTTCACTGTCCTCATCAGAATCCCCGTCGTCACTGTTGCTCGGCATGATCGATCCCTTTCCGCACCATTCCAGAATCATGTAAAGTGAATCCCCATGAGGATCATCCAAGACTTCAATCAAAGTCACAATGTTTGGATGATCCAGTTTTTTCATGATAGCAATTTCCCTTCTAATTAAATTCAATGCATTTGTGTCATCATTTTGAGGCTCGGTGGGAGGAGGAGCTACGAAAGCACCACCTCTTGGGGCACGTACCGGCGGACCTCTTCGTCGAGCGGTTCTTCTTTCTCTTAGTTGTTCGGATTGCTTATGACGCCTCAAAGCCGCCTTAGAATACTCTTTCATAGCCTGTCAAATACATTGTTAGTTTGTGAAACGTGAATTCAGTTTATCAACTGAGACAAATAAGGTTTTACTGAAAAATATGAACAGTAGAGAAATTAAACTTACAAACTGCTCTTGAGTGGTTGTATCTATGACTAACCAAACTGTTCCAAAAGAGCCTCTGCCGATTTCTTCTTTGATAAGGTATTGGTTGATTGTTTTGCCTGTTTCATCAACTTTGAAGCTGGCGTCGTAAGTCTCTTTGATAATTCTGGGAGATGCATTTGGTAGTCTAAACTGGTGACGAGTAGGGCTTAAACAGGGAAGGGTTGGAGTGGAATAAAATCGAATGAGACTTGGCCTGTCAACAGGAATTTTTTGTTTTTGTGGTGGTAGAGTAGGCGACTTGACCATTTCTGAGAACTCATTTTGTTGAGATTCGGGAGTCCTTTTATCGTTTAGTGTTAGGTTGAACGGCTTTTGCTCTATAGTGGAAAAATTTTCAGAGGAATTTGTGGTGGGGGAAGGATCGGGGTGATGCTGCAGGTGAGAGTTTGGGGCATCATCGTTTTTGAATTCCTGTGAGAGCGGGTGCGGGGAGAAAGGCCGTGCTGCTGGTACTAATCTTTCACGAGGGATGTCGAAGTAACCACTAATCGGCTGTTCTTGATGCTGCTCCTGGTATTCATCTGAGAGCTGAATCTGGTCCGACAGGTTTGAAGCTGAAAAGTAGCGAACATTCGGCAGGGTTGGGTATGGCGAATGGTTCTGAGGCTGTTGTTGTTCAGCGCCTGGGTTTTGAGGAATATGGTGAATTTGTTGTTGTTGAGCTAATAACATTTCTGTTCAGTTACTGCGAGTTGTTGAATTGTTGTTGAGAGTATAACTTATATAAATAGTGTGAAATATTATAAATAAAAATCAGCGGGTAGTCTAATAATGCAATATACTTATAGCTTTCGATGTGTACAGGTTAAGTGATTATATTATACACCAGCGTATTCTCTAAATTCAATGTGGAAACTAAATTCTAGGATAGGAATATGGATGGTGGTTTTGCACAGTTTTATGAGAACTGAAAGTAGGATATTCAGCAAGCGCACATGGTTTCTGATACTGGGGAGTAGAAGAACGAAATACTGATACGAACAGGTGGTGAATATTGTGGTTTGATAAAGTACGTCGGTGCTTTAGTTTTTGTTGTTTTTTTGTTTCGGCGAATTAATATACTTTGAAAAGTGGAAAAGAAAGAAGAAAAAGAAGAAGAAAAAAAATAATTCAGAAAAATAGAAAATTAGAAGAAAAATTTGAATTTATTTAAGTTGTGGGAGGAAGAGAAGGAGATAAAAATAAAAAGAAAAGTGTGGACAACATTGATTTTGATATTTGAACCACGCATTTTGACATTGACATGGACAATGTTGTTGTTGACGTTTTATCTAAAATTTACCCGTAAAAGTAATTATCAGAACGTTGCATCTTTTCTTTTTTTTTATCTTTTGTGGGTTTTTATAGCCCCATAGTAATCAAAATAAATGGAAATAAAAATAAAAATAATCCTCCATGATTTCCATGAAATGGAACTTATCAAACACAGATAACTTTGTCTCTTTAATCATGCCAACAGAAAAATCTATCCAGTAAATCACACACACACCACAAGAAAAGATTGAATGGCTACATTTTTGTCATGCGGGCTATCACAGTTAGGCCGATGATTTCTTCATTAAATTTTCATTTTATTCATTCAACAATGACAAACAGCCAGAACAGAAAAAAGCTTAAAGTGCACGCTCTTTAGTTCTATGCAAGCATGTCTATATCTTATTTTAGTAACTCAACCGGCAGCGGCAGCAGCAGCCAGCGGTTTTTTTATTTCTGCATTCGGCGATGGGTGGGGGGCTACGCGAGGCTTTTACTTTATTAAGTAATTTATATAATAATAGATCTTTTACTACGGAACTTAAATTTTTTCGAAATTTCATCAGTAAACCTGGCTCTGCTACTACTGATAACTTTTAGAGACCGCTGTTAAAGAAGTTGAGTCATTGTTATATACACAGTATGTGAATGGACTAATGAACCAACACGAATGTAACAAAAATAAAAAGGGACAATCAACAAGAAGGTTTCTTTACTTGAAAAGTCCTCAAGTGTGACCGCTAATCACTGGCGATGAAATAAAGAATCAGCTCTTTTTGTTTTCTCAGAGTCAGTCAGCAATACTACCAAAATAGATAGTTTTTTTTCTTCTCTTAGATTTGGCTCGAACCAAACTTTTTCCCATCGAGCCAACATCGGCTGTTCGGGTTCAATAATGGCTAATTAGTATCTTACCTGACTCAACTGATCTCATGATCAGCCATTACCGCCACTAATCCTTCTCCTTCCCACCACCCCTATCGGAGTTCATTCTTATTTTTAGAAAAAGGAGAACGATTTTTACGATTATCGTGGTGGTTGGTGACATACTACAAGATGTACAGTCGTACATTTGCAGAAAACTTGATATAGACAAGTCAGAATGAACCCCACATTATCTCCATTTTTCTCTGCACTTCACTAAGCTACCACCACCCACTTCCGTCTAAGACTTACTGCAGAAAGGTTCACTTGAGCTAATTAAAAACTGGAACATAATCAAAGTTGAAATTTTTCAAATTTATAATCAAATTTGAGCATGTGATAGATATCTTGGAATTTAATTGATAAAAAATTGGAAATTTTGAAAAGGTCTCTGTACAATTCAATTTTGATGAAAGGCTTAAAAGCCATTCGTACCACCATCAAAAAAAGAGGACTAAAGTCGACTGACATGCGAGTTTATATTCCGTTCAACCAATAAAATCCTTTTATTTGGGTTGAATGATATCTTTTAGCCCTTCCCAGCCTAATTTTAATAATTTGATGATATCCAGTTATCAGCACCATATGCAACTTGTCATGGCAAACCTTTTTGACAGTACGCAAATTTACAATACAATAAACAAATTTCCTTTGATTTTTTTTTCTAGAAAAAAATAAACATCAGAGGGCTGCTGCCGCTTTATCAACTAAATTGCTTCGCACTGTTCCGTGGAAGCTTATCAATTTGACAAATCCGTGTCATTATCACATCATCATATCCCACTAGTGGTAATATCCGATAATTAGAAGTAAAAGACGTATACCAGTAATGAATTTTGAAGTCTAGCAATAGATACATGGTTACGAGTAAGTCACCGATAAAATCGATATCGCTTTGAGAGAATTCAATAGCAAAACCTGTGTACAATTCCAATTCAACCTTCACTTCCTTTCCACATTACGAGACTTTTCATTCTGCCCAAAGTTATTTCTCACATACAGTAGAGCATTCGTCTACTTTATACCTCTTCTGGAACAATGGCCAACCAACCCTTACACAAACCCCATAAGCTTTCATTTGGAAGAAAACCTTATTCAAGCTTAATATTATGAAAGTTAGGTTAAGTTATACGATACGATACACACTAAAAAGGCACATAACTATGACATAACACATATCGTGAGCTTAAAACTCAAAAAGGAAGGTTTTTAGCGTACCGTTTGACGCGACGGGCAAACGCACTGCGAGAGTGTGCTTAAATCGAGCGCACGCGTTGTGGCTCACGCTTATGGAATAAAAATCTGGAGATGGAGTTCTAATGGATTGCGAGCAGTGTATGGAAGTTGTTAATAAAGGATATATAGGTTGCTAGTACGTACTGGGATGCAATGTCTATCAGCAAACTAGTTCAGATGCCTAGTTGCGTTACAAGAAGTTATAGCATTTTGTAGTTCTTTACCCCAGATTTTCCACGTCGCGTACTGTACTTACCATCCGGAGCTAAACTCCATTGTATCACGGTCATTATAAAGTCGAGGATACTCTAAGCACCAGCAATTTGACAAAAAAATTAACTTGTCCCAATCTGTACTGTCTTTCAATTCCACTGACCTCCTTTGCACCAGAAATCTCTTGATCATGGTCCATTTAATTGCGGAGTAGCTAATTTCATCTTTGTTTTTGAAGACTAAACACACAGAATTTTGTGGGGTATCAGTGTCACAAAGAACGTAATCAAACTTGTTCATCTCCCCCACAATACCGATCTCAGTAACAACCAGCCTGCCCGTGGTTGTGCTCTAGTCACAGTTAGTTGGGGGGTTTACAAAAATGGATTTTTTACTACTGCACATTTAATGAAACTATCTAAAGTCAAATATTATATTATTAATGTGATTCAAAAGATATTATTGTACCAGTTGCTGCCCTTCATTGTGCTGCAGGTTTAATTCTTGTTAAAAGGCTTTTCATAAGCAGTTCATCGTCCAACGTATTGTTAACCTCCCATTGTATTCGAAATAATACTACACACACTGCCAGAAGATCTACAGTGACATATCCCAGAACTCACACACTGCCATAAACAATGTCCATTATCATTCTCAGCAATTGACTAGTTCACCTCGCAGAAATAGAGCATAATCACTCAACCGCATGAACTCTTTATTCATTCTATCTTTCCAGAACCCGAAACAATAAAGCATTAATAAAAACAAGAACAAAATAAAAAGCTTGATAACACTTTTTGTTTCTTTAATTCTGCACCCTGTCTGGCAGTTGCCTACACTTCCCACATTGTTTATCACAATAATAAGAAAAATTAAAAATAAAAATAAAAGCATAATTTTGTGCCTGGAGAATTCAATTTACCCAGAAAATAACATTAATGTACACATAAAAACAACCAACCCGTCTATACGACCATCACAGCTCAAAAGAAAGAAAGAAAGAAAAAAAAGTCAATTACACATATCCTTCAAAAACTCCCACTCACGTCGCCACAAAACAACCGCCCGAGCATTCCCACCCATATCATGCACCGATCCGTACCCCCACATCTCCCCTCCCGTCACCGAATTGGCCCGTTCGGCAAGTGAACAAACGTGCTCTATCTGCGACTTTTCGCCTACCTCGAATACGGCCGCCTTGGCACCGGACTTGATGACAAGATCGAAAAGCGCAGTGTAGAATTCAAGCCCTCCAATTAGCGCGAGCGCAGGCTCGTACAGCCGTACCGACCGCTCGATGTGCGGGTCTCGGAGGCTGCTAATGTACGGTGGGTTGGCCGTTATAAGATCAACATCTGGTATCGTAAACTTGGAATCAAGAACATCGTCCAGCACAGTTGTTATTTCGTTACTGTGTTCTGCCAGTTTCAGCACCCCGGCATTATGCTCTATATTGTCCTTCACCAGTTCTATTGCCGTACTCGAAATATCTACAGCATACACCTTCGACTTCCTCAAATACGCCGCCATCAACAACGCAACACACCCTGTTCCAGTACAATAATCCACCACCTTCACCCCTTCCTTCCCACTTCCCTCGACCAGCCTTGCCAACTTCACCGCCCACTCCTCCGTTTCCCATCTCGGGATCAGCACTCCTGGCCGGCACAGTACTTCTAGCCGCTCAAACGGCTGCGATCCCAGGATATACTGCAGCGGGTACTTTTGCGACCGCTTCACGCACGCACGCGTGAGCTCCCGGCCGCCGCTGGGGAAAGCTTCGCGGAGCCATCGAAGCTCGGATCGGGCGCTGGGGAGGTCCCCGTTGGTGGCGCGAAGGAGAAAAGGAAGGAGTCGGTGCGTCTTGTGGGCTCGGAGAAGGTGCCTGGGTTGGAGTCGTGGCATGCCTGCTGGGTTCTGGTTTGTTGTGCTGAATGTGGTTTGGTTTGGGAGCATGAAAAATTTGGGATGAAAAGTTCGGGATTTACTCTACTGTAATTAACTTTGGTGTTTAATGTTACTGTACAGTACACATGCATTGGAAGATTTTATTTTGCAAATGAACTGAAAATCTGGTAAAAGGAGCTCAAAGAGAATAAAGATTACTCTAATAAGGATCGCATACTTGTATATCTAATGCTTTGGAACACACAATGTAGTTCAGATCTCATTTTTCTGTGAATTGTTTCCAAATCTACTGAACAAGGTTGTGTAATATTTCTATTTTTATTACCTCTAAAATACTACAATTTCGAACAAAATCTATCTTACACAAATCTGCTCATGCTACTCAGTCGGTTTCGGGGCCCTCTTTTTACCTCTCGTTTTTTTAACAGCCTGCACATTCTCAGCTGGGAACACCCTCGTGCCCCACAGCAAGTAACCCCCTCCCCCTCTTGCCATCATTTTAGGATGCATTCTCCCCGGCAACGTCTGGTACTTCCTCACTCTCGTTTCCATAATCGTCGGCGCGAGCACTCGCAAGTCCTGTTTCAGCACATGTGTCGTTTCCACCAGCAGCTCCTTGTACGCGCTGTAAACGACAATTGGCGCAGACCCGACGAGGAAATCGACAACGCGAGGGATCAGTGTGGGAACGTGGATCGTCGTTGCTAGTATAAGGGACTCGATCTTGGTGTTGGCCATTATGCCCCGGACAAAATTGTAGTTTTCTGCACGCTTTAGACGTCTTTCGTGTTGAATTCTGAGGTTGTCGGGAAGGGCTTGGACCTCTTCTGGTGTCAAGTCTTCCGAAACGTACTCGTTGGCTTGGTTGGGATCAAGCACATCAAGCCAGCTTATAGTGCGAATCATCCGTGCAATGTAACGTTCTGGAAGGTTCAGCATTTTCAATCCATCAAGTTTAGGATGCTCTTCATCATGGGCAACTATTATCAGCCCTTCCCCGTTCATCCGTTCCAGCATGGCAGCGACTATAACCCCACACATATCGTCTGCCACTAGATACGTCCCTCCCGGTTTTATATTAGCCAAACTTAGCAAAAGGCCCAAAGTTTCCTCACATATGTCCAACACCTTCGCCGGTTTCTCTTTGTCGATATAGAAATCGATCAATTCCGAAGACCCGACCGGCTGCGGCGTAAACCGTCTCAAAAACTTCTGCGCTTTTCTCTTCATATATTTTTCCTGCGAAAACTGCGTTTTCTTATCAAACGCCGAATGGCTACTGATAACTTTGTCGATGACACTTCTACCACCGTCAACAGCCTGATTTTTCAGCCTCTCAATCTCGTCCATGCTCAAAGTCTGTGCCGAAGGATCGTCCATCAACTCCTGATTATTCTCGTCTCCATCCAGCTCATTCAGGTCCATTGTGAACTCCTCGGTAACCACTCTTAGTTGTCGTTTGCCGACAATTTCGTAGGTGTATCCGAAAGGGTGACCGATAATGTCGTCTGCGTGGAACGATCCAAATTTCCCCAGACTAACTACTGATCCTGATTCAAGCTTGATCACACGGTGGTTTTCGGAAGGTAGCCTGATCATGATGTAATTTCCAGCTTTGATGACTGAAGGGTTGAATAGCTCGTATGAATCATCTTCAGTGCTCAGTTCGGTCATTTTCCTTTGTATCACTCTCACGTCTTGCTCCCCAGGTGAGTCCATCGCTATGGCTCGTGTCGTTCAGAGAAATCGTGAAATAAAAATCTGGTTTGGGCATAGGGTAAGGAATATTGGGAGTTTGAATTTAATCGGAACGGAAATGAATACATCTTGATGAAAGAGATCAAGTTCAATCCTGTCTAATATGAAAAGTTTGAAAAGTTTAAAACTGTGATATTTACAGTATGCACCAGGCGTACTGTACAATAAGTTCACGTAAATACAGAACAGTGTTGTAGGCTATAGCTTAGCTAACAGCCTGAAGGGTAACGTAAACTTAACAACAACTCATGAATCATATACACTAATATTATAACTTATATGTTCGTGATAGCAACACCAATCCTTCAACGAACAATCTTTCACCTTATAATACCATGAACTGATTAATATAATAATTTATAACACACACGTATACTTCAAGAAATAACTTATACCCTACAAACTTGCTTGCATGTCTTCTAAATGTTCAATAACTCTATAAGCATATTGCAGTTGACAAAATATCACTAGAAATATTGATTACTGTAAGCATGCTCAACCAAATAATGGTGCCCTTTTTCGAGATACTCTTCTCTAGTGAGGGAACCAGCTTTAAACTCGCCAGACAACGCCCATTGAGCCATTCCTTTCCACGCATCAAGTGAAGGATCCTTTGCCTTTCGAACTTTGAGCGGACTACCCACCGGCAAAATACTGGTCAACTCAAGTTGTAACCTCTCATCAAGTCCCTTAAAATGAGACTGACCTCCAGTCAAAAATATATCTTGCAAAATGCTTTTACTAACCGTTGGCTCCACACGGCGTAGTAAAATATCATCTAGAATCTCTACAACACCAGCTTGATCCACACCTGCAATAGAAGGTTGAAACAAAACTTCAGGGACTCTTATTCTTTCAACGTTCAAGTTCATTTGATGAATCTGTTTCTGAGATTCGGGGTCAAATTTTCGGGGGCCGTGTAAAAACAAATGTATTGTACTCTCTCGCCAGTCAAGTGGAGGCTCCTGTGTATCTTTAATTGTGAAACTATCATCATATTTCAGCAGTTCCTGTTCAATTCTCTTGACTTCCTTCAAATCTTCGTCCTCTTCTTCTTCCTCATCGTCCTTAGTAATGTCACGATAAATGGCCCAATCATCATCATCAGCTCCAAACGTATCGTCAGGGTCATCATCGCCTTTAATAGGTCCTCTTCTTCGTTTACCTCTGCCAGTTTCCGTTGAAGCTAATACCGCAATATTCTTCATTCTCATTTGTGAAGCTAATGACTTTCGATTAGATAAGTCTTCCTTCAGCTTCTTTTTTTCATTAATCTTTTCCAGTAGCGCGCTTCGCTGTTCACGGCGAGTGGTAATCCATCCTTGTAGATCTGTTTCTCTCCACCTTTGCTCTTTAGCTTCTTCTTCTTCAAGACGCTTCATCTCTGCTAGTTTCTCTTCTTTTGCTCTTATTCTGGCATCCTGATTCGCCTTCAACAATTTCTGTTTCCTTTTTTCCTTTATCTGCGCTTCGTCTAGTTGGTCATCTGGAATGTCCACCAAAGGGTATGTTACAGGCTCAGCCACGTCATCTCCCAAATCTTCCTTTCTCGCTTTCCTTATTGCTCTAGTAAGATCATTAATAGTCTTTTGAAGCGCCGCCATATCCTTGAATCCTTCTCTGTCTAAAGATTTTTTCATATCTTTTTTAGGACCTGCTTCAATCCTTTCTTTTGCCTGCTTGTAGTACTCTAAATCGTTTTCCTTTTGCATTAATTTCTCCAATCTCATTTTGGCAGCTTGCTCCTGTAATCTCCGACCACTTTCTTTTCGTCGCTCATTGATCTTGTCCAGCTCTTCCTGCGATTTTTCTTCTTTAACAACTTCAACATATGGTGCTTCAATAACGCGTTCTTTATCTACCATACCGTCGTATTTGATGAAATCTGCAACTTCTTGTGCATAGTTTCGAGACACATAGCAGTGATCATGAACTAAGAATGTAGATTGGGATTGTGTGACTTTAGACGGGAAGAAAGGGTACTTCAAATTTAGAAGATTTTGCATGTATGAAGCTGCTTGTCTACCACCCCAATTGATTCTCTTCGCTAATGGCAGCTGCGCTTTCCCTTCGACAACAGGAATTATATGAGTGGCTTCGTTTGCTGATGATAAAACTATACCGTTACTACCGCCATTATACTTATAAGAAAACAAAGAATCGATCCCATAAGCAACTGATGGAACATCATAAGCTTCGAAAAATAGTTCGTTGAATACTAATAATGTTAGTAAATGTCTTCCATTTCTATCCAAAATTCAAGAGTACTTACTTTTTCGTTGAGATGCAGGACATCCTAAAAGTTCGGACATGATAATTGGGTTCTGTACCGAGTTTTGAGAACCAACATCAATCCGTAGAAATGAATAGTCTAACAGAAGTTCAATGCCTTCCCAGTTAGAAACAAGAGGTCCATCAAAAGGTGTTTTCATGTTACTCCTCCCATTGCTATCCAGATATATATCGTTACCACATAACGAGTATGACTTGTTCAGTTTTCGATCACGGAACTTCGAGTACTGAGTTGGAAATACATGAGCGGGACTATCTGAAGCATACCCAACACGCGTGTTATATGTGCCTATTCAAAAACATTAGTATGCAAAGAAATTCTGGAATGTGCCACAAACATACCCAGATCTATGACAATTGGAATACCTTCCTTCCAACCGCCAGTAACAGGCTCAGCATGGTCAGGCTTAACAATGTCTCTAATAGGATAAACTTTTCTGGGAGGTATACTGTGATCTTCTTCAAGATCATCAGGTGCTGTAGCAGAAGCGTCAGGTGCCATTGTTGATGCTGATAAAAGAATGCCTCGTGCTGAGTCGTGTTTATGATGTTTGTGAATAAAATGAAAATGTGAAGTGAATTGTATGGGCAAGGGCAAAAGGCTTGTGTATAGCAGAGTATTTAGAATCTAATTTCGTAAGAATTCAATTTAGGTGTCCACACCTTAACCTCTTAACCATCACACATCACAATGTCTGAAGCTTCATTCCCTGGTAATAATATCTTGACCCTCATCAAAAGGTAAGTTGTAAATATGCTATTAAATCTGATGAAAATAGCTTCTAATCATATACTACTAGATTGGAGGCTGCTACGTCTCGTCTTGAAGATTTGACTGAGTTCCAAGCGGATGCTCTTAAAGGTATCTCTAATCCTGGCGATGGCTCTTCTTCTTCTCAATTGACAACACCAGGAACTAGCACTGGGCCTTCAAGTGCATCGACAACTGCCGGATCAAGCTCTGCACAGAATACTGCACCCAGCACAGCCCCTGTTGCTGCTTCTACCGAAGAAGCTCTGCCAAAGTCAATTATTGAGTTTGATAAATACTATACTGACTCCGTCGTTCCATATCTGGAAAAGTCCAAGACTATTGGAGGTGTTGTTGAGAAACAATCCGAGTATGTCTCTGAAGCTCTTAAGAAAACTAGAGAGTTTTTGAAGATTGTCTCTAAGGCCAAGCAACCTAGTGACCAACAAGCACCTGAGCTCGTAAAGCTTTTAACTGAAATTAGCAAACCCCTACAAGAGATTGTTGATATTAGGGAAAAGAACAATTCTGGTCCCATGAAACGTGGCTCTGACCCCAAAGAGTCTAGAACTGACCACTTATCAACAGTTGCTGAAGGTGCCCCTGCTCTCACTTGGGTTGCAGTCAACACTCCGGTTTCATACATTTCAGATTTCAAAGACAGTGCTCAATTCTACGCGAATAGAGTTTTAAAAGACTTTAAAGAAGTTGACAAGGTCCATGGCGAATGGGTCAAATCTTTTTTTGCCGTTCTCACAGGTTTACAAGCGTACGTTAAGGCGTACCATACCACTGGTCCTAGTTGGAATGCTCAGGGTGCACCTATAGCTGAAGTTATGTCAGCCGCAGAATCAGCATCCCCTGCCCCTGCTTCTTCTTCCGCTGCGCCTGCTACTGGAGGTGCACCACCCCCACCCCCACCACCTCCACCACCTCCTGGGTTCTTTGACGATATAGACAACTCGGGTAAATCAAGTGGCGGCGCTGATTCTGGCAGAGCTGCAATGTTCAATGAAATAAATCAAGGGTCTTCTATCACCTCCCACTTGAAAAAGGTTGACAAGAGTCAAATGACACACAAAAACCCCGAACTCCGTAAGGCGGCGCCAGCAGTTCCCCATGAGAAAAAATCACCCCTTCCTCCCAAAAAGCCAGCATCCTTTTCCAAAAAGAATCCACCAAAGAAGGAACTACAAGATTCCAAGTGGATTGTCGAATACTTTGAGAATGATCATGAGATTGTGGTCGAAGCAGAAATCAACGAAGCAATTTTCATTGATAAATGTATCAACTGCACCATTCAAATCAAAGGAAAAGCTAATGCCATTACTATCAATGGTTGTCAAAATTTGGGAGTTGTCGCCGATTCTTTGGTTTCATCTGTCGATATCATTAAGTGCAAGAAACTAGGATTCCAGGTTACTGGAACAATCCCCACAATCAGTATTGATCAGTCAGATTCTTGTCAAATTTATCTATCGAAGGATTCTATTGACATGGAAATTTATACCTCTCAAACAACTTCGCTCAACGTTAATATTCCTAAAGAAGATGGTGAATTTGATGAAGCTCCGGTACCAGAACAATTTGTTCATAAGGTTGTTAACGGAAAACTAGTTAGCACTATTGTTGAGCATTCCGGTTAAGACCAAATATAGTACTTTATAACAATATTTTTGACGTAACATAATGAAAATGTAAATCGAATAAATGGTGAATTTTGATTTGTAGTCAAGCCAGTGAGCTTCTATATAATTATATTGAGATGGGTTATATGCTCTATTAAATGTACTTATATGAGCAAATCTTTGGAGTTGAGCTATGCAACAGACGGAGATTGATATTTGGCGACTCTGTTAAATCGGCATTGTTCGTTGATGGCAATAGCGGCGCTTGTACTCCAGCCAGTAAATTTTAATAATTATTTGTGTGCAAAATAGGGACATAGTTTGACATACTGTATAATTGACCAATCATATTATTCTATCTAATATAAAGAAAGGCTAGATGAATATTATACTGGAAACTTAGGAGCTGACGCTTTATTTGAGTTAAGTTCAACTGCCCAATCTGGGGTGTGTGAAATCGGAAGAAATTCAGATTACGTCAATTCAAAGTGTTCCACACATTGTTCCTACTTTGTCACCTCAACAGGCCGTTTTTTATACTATTTTATGGTTTCAACGAAATCACACGTATGAATGCCAATACTCATGAACAACACACATTCATCATATATTCATACATACATATATACATATTTTTAGATATTAACTGTGAATGGACAAAAAAACAACGCATCTAAAACTGGAAAAAGTTTTCAATAAAAAAACTATTATACACAAAACAAACAAGAAATTCATTCAAAGAACTTAGTCTCTCAAGTCCTTTCTTCTTCTAGTAACGTAGAACATGTAAGCACGCTCATGCATGTCCAAAGAGAATGGTGAAATGACTTCGGAATGGCCAGGTCTGGCAATAGGATCACGCATGTAAACAGCGTGGCACGTTTCGAAATCAACCTCAATGTGGTGAGGGAGAATAACAAATGGTGCCAGGAATTGACGAGGTGTCCAAGGGGTGAAGTAAGGAGCGCGGGGATCGCGTAGACCGTAAAGGCTTCCCTTCAACCAGTGTGCTCTTGGATCAGGCTTGACCAGTTCCTTCTTACCATCTTCTCCTTCAAGATCTGCAAGTGCTGCATCAACATCAATCAATGGAATCTCTTCAAGCTTATCAGCCCAGTCGGATTTGTAAACACGTCTGAATCCTTCAGGGTTGTTAGGATCTTTGAGTTGTTCGTTGAATTCGACACGGATTTGTTCAGTGCGGATATTTTTGATCTGGTTGAGAAGCTTCTTAACATCGGAAGCAGCCTTGGGGGTGCTAACTTGAATACGTTTTCCTTGATCATCATATTCGGCAATAGGAAGGTACTCGTTGACCGTTTGCTCAACAAGTTCAACGTCAGATTCAGGAATTTCGGTTTCTTCCACTGCATCTTCAGCTGCAACTGCTTCACCTGAATCAGCGGCTGTAGCAGCTTTTGCTGAAGCAGGTTCCTCCGGTGTAATCTTTTCCTTAGATTCAGAGGCGACTTCAGTCTTTTCAGCAGGAGCTTCGGCGGAAGTTTCAGCAGAACTCTCCTTCTCACTTTCAGATTCAGAAGCTTCTGTCTTTTCTTTGGTTTCGGGGATAGGGCTTTTGCCTGTCACAAGTTTGAATACTGAAAGAGCTTTGGTCTGAATTTCGGGGCCTTGCTTTAGATCTGGAAACTTTCCGGTAACATCAAAAATATTTTCTTTCAGCAAAATCGACTTTAAGATTGATGATGGGGTGACTTCGTTAATAGCTTTATTCATGTTGGAGAAAACCTCTTTATTCTTTAATTCTACAACTTTTTGTTCTTTGGTTGCTAGTCCCTTTGAGTTCATGAATTGTGTAATCTTGGTACGCCTAGCTTCTAAGAATTGGAAAATTTTGAGTGGATTTTTCTTAGCTTTTCGAACAAATCGATTGTGTCTAGTAATCTGACGGTTCGTATAAATAATGGCCTCTTTGACATTGAGCTTTTGTCGACCGGTAGCTTCAAGAACCTTCTTGGGATCGACCGAAAAAACATCACCAGCCTTCAAAATGTACCCTCCATTTCTGATACGAACTCCGTTAACCTTAACCGCACCTCTTTTCAAAAATTGAGCTGCTTGTCTCGGAGATGAAGCAAACATTGCGCGAAACATTGCTGTGTCTAAACGTCTCTCCAAACCAACATATGATTGTAAAGCGTAAGGTGTTTCTTTCAAATTCGCACGCTCGGCGGATGATTTGAGCGGAGCAACGGCGTTAAGTCGACCCGAAAAGGTATTTCTGAATTGTTTTTCAGTCAACTTTTCACCGTGATATGCTCTAGTTTCAGTCTTAGCAGTCCATTTCTGTTGATATAGAGTTCCCTTTCTCAGACCCTTATTCCACATAATGGCATTGAACAAATTGTATTTGTTCCATGATTGCCTAATACGCTACGTCCCCAAAATAAGGTAGTTAGTAATTTGCACCACAAACCAAAACTGACAAAAAATGGTAAAAAAAATCTCACCTTTCTCTGTAACGAGAACAACAAGTGCTGTCGTTTAGGCATCTTGATTCGTCGTTGGAAATTTCAGACTGAAGGTGGTTGATGAAAAAAAAAATTTCAGGACCATTTGGTTGGCCCATCTCCAATACTGAAAATTTTATACTGATAATTACACAAGACTCAAAAGTACTGATGTATCCAACACAGGACCTATATCAGTTGTCAATCTCTATTCGAGAACTAGCTTTCCAATATCAACAGTCCGTTCGAACTAAAGATCTGTTATGACCGAAAACAAAACTATAAGGAAATGGACGATCGAGCAAGAGACTGTGCTATTCAAAGCAATATGCCGGTTTAAGCCAGCCGGCAAACATAAACATTTCCGAATGCTCTCAATATATCAAATGGTGAACAACTCCAACATCCCAAACGCGAACACTCCGCTTTCCACGAAAGATATATGGGACAAGCTGGAAACACTTTATAATTTGGAGGGTCTAGATGAGCTAGAGGAATCAAGCAGTTTTAGTGTTGAAGAGCAAAATGCAAAAGAACCCAAGTACTTTGGTAGCTTAGGAGGAGAGTTGTCAACGGACGGAACGTACATACGAGATTTTCAAATAGACTGGGACCAGTTTGGTGACGATATTCAAGAACGCGCCAAAGCCGACGAAGACTCATCCGATGATGAAGAGGCTACGCATGCTACAGAGCCGGAACCCGAGGCCGAAAACGAGCAGGAGGAAAGTGAGTCAGAACAAGAAGAAGCCGAAGAAAGTGTTCCGATAAAACGTAGCCGATCATCGACGCGGAAAGTGAAACCCAGAACCACGAGGTCCACCAGAGCACGGACTAAACAAGCAGAGCAGTCTGAGGCGGAACCGGAAAGTGAAAAAGAGGAGAAAGAGCCTCAGAAACCAACGAAACGAGTTACGAAAACAAAGCCGAAAGCACCGTCAAGGAGAAGTACTAGAAGAAAATGATTACCTAACTGATCTTACTCTTAATCATCACGCACTTTTTAGTCTTAACAACAATCAATGAATCACAATATCAACATACTATTTACAGGTATATATTTACGGTGATGTTATTCACTTGAGCAGTCATTATATTCACGTTCACATGATTTCATTTCGAGAAAAACATTCAGTCTTGCCGTTAAACTCCATTATGGACTAGCATTACCTACATGTGATCGTGATATGGGAACTTGAAAACCATAATAAACATATGGTTAAATTATCTGCTTTGAAATTCATACTCAGAAAACCTATCATAAATGGCATAACACGAGAAAGAGGATACATATTTTAATTGAACCTAATAATTAATTCATATAATTCTGATGAATATGGGCATGTACTGGTGAATTTGGTTACTAGACGCCAATTACGTATCAAAAGTGTTCTCTGTTTGATAATTTGTTTAAATTACCGATTTAGATAGTCGTTAGAAACTTGTTAAGGTAGTAGCTCGACATCTTAAGCAATACAAAATTCATCTACTAGCATACAAATATATAGATATGTATAACATGTTGCCTTTTGGCTATAAGATTTATGGATCTTTTAATACAGGCCTTGCACTTGTGGGCAAATCACGGCTCATACATTAAGCCCAGTATCTCCAATGTCATATAACAGGGTATGCGAAGCTTGAAAAAAAGCATGATTTAATTTATTTCCAATATACACGGGTACAAAACTGCTAGGAGCTCATCAAATTGTATGTATATGTCGTCTTTTCAACTCTTTGAATTTTCTTATTTATTATGAATAACAGCCTGAAGGCATATGGCCATCAAGCTATTTGTGAGTATCGGTCTTCCCTTACAATACTAATAAGACTAAGTAGTCCAGCAAATATGGGCCGATATTGTAATACGCATATTCTAGTAATTTACTGCGTATGCAATATTGTCATTTCCAAACATGACTTATAAAATGATAGTTCCCAGCTCATAATATTATATTGGCGCTAAATTTGTCCGTGTCAAACCGATAATATTTTCATATTGTAGCCAAAGTAAGCTCAGGCCCCAGCTTCTTTCCGCGTTAGTTTTAGTCGCGATTTTATAGCAGCAGGCCACTTGACAGGTCAGTACAGAAAGTCATTCTATTGTATTGAATTCCAGACATGACTTCATTTTGAAATGGTACGATGATGCAGGCTTATAAAGCTTTTGAGAGCTTTTTAAAGTCCCGAGACTAGCGTGGCTAAAAAATATCACTGTATTCAAGTGCTGGATTCCGAATACTTTTGGGCACTAAAACGTACTTAACGTTTGGTCATACCCGCCCGTTCCTTCTGTAATTTGTGACACAATGTGTTTACAATAGGTGCGGTTTTTTGAGCTTGGTTGCAATTGAGTATTTTGCGATAGCTTGACTTGAAAACTTAGAGGGTAGTTTAGCTGTTTAGGGCAATGGAACTCTTCAGTAAATAAATTTAGTTGGCTAGATTTTGAGTGACGCATAAGTCTAGTACTATCATTTATGCTCTTAGGACAAGATAAAGCCTTTCCATCTTTGATCTTGGGTTTCTAGATAACCTATTTTGCTCAACACCATCTCATATATTCATTTTATTATAGCTATAAACTAGATATACCAAAGATCTGTCAGGTTTAACTTTATCGAATTGGAAATAGGCCTCTGTAACAACAAAAGGCCAAGGCTCAATTATGGCCGAACGTCCAGAACTGTTATTGAATTAAGTATATTTAATTCAGTACCTTTTATGAAAGTTCAGAAATTTTACATCACAAGTGAAAGAATATTATTGTACCTTAATTGACGAATATAATGTAGTAGTAGCTTTATTTCGAATAATATTTTACCTTCTCCAACAAATGGCTTGATTGTCAAACCTGATAGTAGTGAAACAGACTTTTTCTGTCAATTATCATGAATGACTTGATCGTTCGTCATAGAAGACGTACTGTACATGTTAAACTTCTTTCTGCACTCTTGAACTATCCATACAGCACTAGTAGAATCTAAGCTAGATTACATCATACATTTTGCAAATGTTGCTGTGGACGAGTGCAGATCTACCCGACGCCCAATTGGGTCTTTCAAATTTGTTCATGACTTTACAAAAGCATTCGCCCGAATTTTTTGTGATTTAGCGATTGACGTAGGTCCTCTACACAGTTCGTAGAACACACGCTGATCTTAATTCAGTTTGACACTATTTATGCTCAAGGGTGTAGGACAAAAACTGTAGTTGTGGCCAAAAGTCTAAAATTTAAAAGCCAAAAGTTAATACCTAACGGCTAAAGTTTAAAGCAGAAAATAAGGAACAGTCCTTTTTTGGTGGGTTACCATGAGCAGTTGCCGCACTTGTTACCAGTGCGGTGAACATTGAGCACAGTAATTTTGCGTTTCTCAGCCAACGGTTCCTGAGTCAAGCTAAGCTGATCACAACACTTTTTGTGACAATACTGTGATACGAATAGTGCTCTACTATGACAGCTTGTCAAAAGCTTTCTTTTTTTTTTTGTTTTTGAGGGAACAATCTGGCACCTGCCGCTATTGTTAGTTTTGACCACTCTAACAATCATGGTACTAACAATAGAACTATTGCTCGTGACTCAACTTTATTTACCAATGATTGATCTCAGCGGATCTATCAACGCTATTTATTAGTCGTGTACAAACAACAAACAAAAAAAACACGATAGTGTATGATACTAGAGAGCCTGATAGACAGAGATTACGACATATATACACTGTAACCCATTAGTGTTAGTGTTATGATGTTATGTTGGTTAAGTTAGTTAGCCCCCTTCTTATTTTTTATTCTTTAACTTATTCCTTATTCTAAATTTTATTTATTTTTATTTATTTACTTCCTTTGGAACAAAACCTTCGACTTTCCCTTTCTCTCACTGCACTAACCGATACGCAGTAGCTTGTTCTGTCTCCATATCTGCTCTTCTTCATACCACCATCGTACTCAGTTTCTGCATAGAACTGCTAATCGACTGTTTATTTATCTGACTTGTTTAATAACACAGTTCTGGCCTTCCGACTTATCCAGCCATTACCATAACTGCTACCATTAGTACACTCCATCATCTACATCATAATCCAGCATATCTTAGCATCAAATAGAACACTAGAACCTCCTCTCGACTTTATTTCCAATTTTGTTCATAATATATCCTCGCTAGTTGGCTTTACTTTTTAGTTTTCTCTCAAAAATAACTGATATCCCTTACTAACTAACCTGCCACCCGGAATCGTCACTTCCACTTCATCACAAATTTACAATATATGAGCCTTGAAGCAAAAATAGTCATACTTGGGGCCCAAGGTGAGCACTAATTTTTTTATTCCTTTTTTTTCTTCGATCATTCTGAAGTATAGTTCAGATGACTGGCTGGTCAAAAAGAATCATACTATGTTAAATCAAGAAAAAGTTAACTAACAAGATATTACAGGCGTGGGCAAAACATCTTTTGTTGTTAGATATGTACGAAATACTTTTCAGCAAGGAAACGCTTCAACCATTGGTGCTTCATTCCTCGCCAAAAAAGTCATGGTAGACGACTACCAAGTCCGTCTACAAATATGGGATACCGCTGGGCAAGAAAGATTTCGTTCGATGGCACCAATGTACTACCGATCTGCCACTTGCGGAATCCTTTGCTATGACATCACATCCCTTGCCTCCTTCAACGCAATGCATTCGTGGCTATTAGAACTCAAGCAAAATCTAGAGGACAATATCATCATTCACATCGTAGGAACAAAACTGGACCTGGTGCTCCAAGATCCATCCAAAAGACAGGTTCCGTTCGAAACTTGTGTGGCATATGCTGCAAAGTATTTGGACTCGGATGAAGGATCTTGCCACGAAATTTCGGCAAAAGATGATCAAGGCGTCGAAGAAGTATTTGAGGTAATCACTCGCAAGCTGATTGAAAAGAGGAGGATTCTGGAAGAGTCTTATTACGAAATGGAACAACGAAGACAGAACACTGTTTATCTACATACTGATGAGCCAGAAAACTCCAGTTCGAAGTGTTGCTGATAAATACACGTTTGGGTGTGTTACTTATTTTTACGACTATTCTACGGTGCTTGATTGTTATAATTGGTAAACTCTTTGCAGTATTTTACTGTGCTAGTATGTACATTCTGTACAGCTTAATCGGTTCGTTCACAGGTTGGGTATGGGAATGAACTGATAATGAAATGGTTTTTTGTTCTGTTTGTTTGTTAGATGTTTATTATCATATGAATGTGTTTTTATCCTTTTTTTATTTCATGACTTTATATAACTTCGCTCTGTTTTATTATATTTGTTTCCAGCATTTTTTTGTCGAGTTCTTTCTAATTTGTTTCGATGTAACTGAGGCATGGGTTTTCCTGTGGCAACTCTTTTGGTTCAAACGTATTTGCTTTAAAGAAATTTATTAGAAATCGGTAACTCTACCATTAAATGAGTAGTCACCGTGTCGTAGAGGATCTTGCTTGGGTCCACCAATTTCTCCAGTTTTGGGGTTTCTGTCACCCTCAAACTCAGGTTTAATGTGGCGATAATCTGGATGATAGTGAAAGTCAGTAGGTCCTTCATTTTTAGATAATATAGGTTCATCAACCAGATCCGACTCAAGACCTTCTTTCATGTTGTAGTCATTGATGGCGTTGATAGTGTTTGCCTCCCTCTGTAATCGTTCAAATTCCTCTTGCTCTTTTTTGTCGAGCTTTGGAGGCGAGGGGCCGTTATCGAATGCACCTAACGAATAGGATCTAACAGAAAATGTTCTGAGGGGTAATCGCTGAGTACGGAAAATACTTCGAATCATTATGTTTGAGGAAACTGTTGTAGTGTTTACGAAAAATGGTTAGGAATTCGAATGCAAAAGAACCAGAAATATAAATTGGGAAAGAAGAATAATGATTTTGAAGTTTGTTTTTGAAATTTGTATTTTCGGAATTTTTGCTCAAATTTTGAAATTTTACGTACTGTAAGTTTGGTTAGCTTTGTGATCCTCTCACGTTAACGGGTATCTTGCGCACCAAACCCGACTTCAGCATTTACTACCATGACACTTGTGGAACTAGAAACATCCATGGGCACCATTGTCCTCGAACTTTACGACCAGCATGCCCCAAAAACAGCAAAAAACTTTGAAGAGCTTGTCAAAAGAGGGTATTACGACAACACCATATTTCACCGAATCATACCCAATTTCATGATCCAAGGAGGCGATCCGACTGGGACAGGATATGGCGGTCAAAGCATTTACAACCAGCCGTTTGAAGACGAGCAGTCTTCTTTGACAACGCTTAAACACACGGGCGCCGGGGTGCTCAGTATGGCAAATAGTGGACCCAATACGAACGGGTCGCAGTTCTTTTTGACCTTGGCACCAACGCCGTGGTTGGACGGGAAGCATGTGGTTTTTGGACGGGTCTTTGAGGGCATGGGCGTGGTTAAACGTATGGGTCAAGTCAGTATTGGTGAAGAAGATCGACCCATTGAAGATGTTAAACTGATTAGAGCGAAAGTACGTGAAGATGATGATATCTGAGCTAATGATGAAGACTATCGAGCTTTTGTTAGACTCGACAATCAAATTGGAAGGACAACACTGGAATAATTATGCATGAAACTAGGTAGTTTGGATATTGACACCAGGTTCACGGATACTACGACTAATCAGACAGTACAAAGTTCCGATCCAGTCCACAGTTGAATTCTAAATAAAATCATTGAAGGGTACGACATATCGATACTTTATGCTTTTACTCGTGTGCCTATTCAACGACAGTATGCCCGTATAACGATAGCTTAGACTAATATAGGTTCTTTACCAACAGATTTTTGTGATTGTTCTGTTATGAGGTACTGTAAGCAAAGCAATATTCGAAACGCTTTGAGAATGTCTTGTAGTATACGATGATGCACATTGATAACAGTTCGACAACAACGAAGCACGCGAACACGGGTCGCTTTGCACTTGTGCTCCAATATTTAGTTTTGGTAGCACGATGCAATAAACAGGTGGTTTTTTGGAGCCTAACCGTTGTCAACTTGCATTATTTTTCTATCTAAACTTACTGTACGTTTTGATTCCAGCTGTTATTCTACATAGGATAAGATCAGATTCATGTATGAGCAATCTGTATCTTCTGCGATGGTTACACCTTATCGGATAGTCTAAATTTGGCATTTGAGAATGGTTTTGGTGTGCACACTATTGGTACAGCCAAAATTACGTATTGTGATTTTGGGGGAATCATAGAATACTGTAGATAAAGAAGACGATTGAAAATGATTTTAGTTCATTTGAATCTACATATATTGAGGTTTACACGTATAAGGTAGTGAAGCAAATACAGTACTGGAATTCATCATTGTATTGCAATCGATTCATTTCATTTGTTATGGTTATTCGCTTATATTGTAACTTATATGCACCATTCAGTTACGAAGCACATAAAAGATTATTAGTACACAACTAGAATGTGGGGAAAGCGATTCCATCTGTTAATTGACTACAATATCAAAGATTCATTCAAATTCAAAAACAGATTTGCCCTGATAGTTTTAGAGGCCCGTTGTAAAGAGTAGATGCATAGCACATTTGAAAACGAATTTTGTATGCTAATGGAATTTGACACCCTTAATAACTGCCTATACTATAAAATGTGGGCACAAACTTTTCCTGGAGAAATCAGGAGGTCAGTTCAGATTTTTTCCGGCAAATGATCAGCACCCATCATGGTACAGTACGATATCATTGAATAAGAATGACTTGGTAGCAAGCTCCATTAGCTGGCATAAGTCGAGGTCACTTAAAACTAATAGAGACTTTTTCCTTTCGCACTATTCAATAGTGCTAAAAAATACTTCAGTAAACTCAATAAAAGTTGAACTTTGATCTTTCAAATATATTAACGTGTTATGGGCGATAAAGCCTCACCATATCTCATTCACAATCCAAAAACGGATTCAGTATGCTTTTAGACCGTCCATCAAAAATTCCTGGGGTATTTGTTGATTCGGTATACCGTATGATGGTTAACCCCCTCTATTTCCAAATTAGGCACAGAACCTGTCATAAATACGAGGTTTTTCCGAAAAAAAGATGAACCGGCATCAAATAATTTTAGTTTGGGTAGCTGGAGATGCACCTGGAACAATTCTACAAGAATTCTGTATCAGGTAGTTATCACAACTGCTATGCGATGGGATATGGCAATTAACGGTGGTAAAATTTGAGTGCTTGAAAATTTAGGTCTGTTCTTGTGTTTTCCACTTTGTTCGTAGTAAAGAATAAATTTATCTTAGAATATTTCAATCCCCGGTACTCGAGCAACTGAGAAAGCTGGTCGGTGGTTGGTGGATGGTGGATGGCTCGTTTTTTTGCTTTATGCTCATAATATGACCAAGCTGTTTATCAATTCTTCTAAGGTTTCCAGTAGGTATGCTATTACAGGAAAGTGTGGGCTAAAATAAACATCGTCAATGGTTGAAGCGTATTGAACAAAGCTTAATCAAACACCGGGATATCGCTCCTGCATAGTAGTTACTGTACGTTAAAATTGACCAAAGCTGATGTGGTTAGCTGAACAAAGCCACTTGAAGATGACAACCAAATCAACAATTAAACTAGGGTGAACGTGTTTCTCTTCACTCATAGTGTTCACATAGTTAATATAACAGTTTCGACTATCCATACGATCCGCAAATTGTTTAGTACTGAAACTATCATAGCAACTAGTTCATATAAATTCATTTGCTGTAAAAGACACAGCAAAAAGTTACAGTCACTTGCATAGTCTTGTTGCTTATTTTTCCGAGATTAGTTATTCAGAGTTGGACCTTCCAAGGTTGAGTCATAAAAGCTGGGTGTCTCTGTGAAGTGTCAAATGTTTTGAAAGTACTGTATGAGACAGCCTTTCGGTGACCCCATGAATTTTGCACAGTCATACTTTCAACTTTAGCTTGTACGATACTCTTTTCTTTACCAACAAACCAAAGAAACATTTGATACAAGTAGACGGGAAACATTGGTTTAAATATTGGAAATGATATTGTTCTTTTTTTTTTCAAAATTAAAAGTCTCTCAATTATTATTGTGGATGATCCGGAAAAAAAGAGACAGTCACAGACATTTCTGCAATGCGGGTGCTACTTTAAATCTTGGAAGTTTTTCCATCCATCGCTATAAATAGTTCGATTTCGTTTCTTCAGTAATTGCAAACTTAAAGCCTTTTGTCCGCAAAGTTTTCTTTGACTCTATTACTCGGATAACTTTCTTGATTGAGATTGTGTGCGTTATGACAAGTTTCCACTAGAGTAAATGCCAAAGTCACATAGAATAAGAAGAGCATAAGTAGCTAAGTTTATGTCTCCACGTAGTTATTGACACACCTTATCCCATCCAATGCGCCATCTGTTTATGATAATTTACAATCAGCCACTACGTGTCATACGAAACAGTTCATAGTGTCCTAGTTTGTTGAATAATTGCAACTTCAGGTACTGAATATGGCTGAAATGTGCTAATTTATCCAGAAAATTTAATATGCAACTCAAAGTTGCATCGTTTTTATTTTTACTTTTAAGTTAGCCGTTTTCCTTCTAGTTTGTTTTGTTTTCTTTATTCTTCATTCAACTACACAACAACAAAACAACAAAACACGTCAGCATGTCTACTCAATCGTATGTAACGAACAATCAATTCATGGAGTGAAAAAGGCCTTTCTACCTGTTAATCACGGTCTAACACATCATCTTCTTCAGAAAGGAATACGTCTTGGTCACTGGTGGTGCCGGCTACATTGGCTCACACACTGTGGTTTCACTCTTAGAAGCTGGAAGAAACGTTGTCATTGTGGATAATCTTTCTAACTCTTCTCTTAAGGCAGTTGAGCGCATTAAAGAGATCACCGGTGTGAAGGACATTCCATTCTTCAAGGTTGATGTACGTGATGCCGAAGGCCTTCGTCGTGTTTTCAAAGAATACCCCACCATTACTTCGGTTATTCACTTTGCAGCATTAAAGGCCGTCGGTGAATCTACCAAGATTCCCTTAGCCTACTATGACCAAAATGTGGGTGGTACCATCAATCTCGCCAAAGTTATGGATGAATTTGGAATCGCCAATTTTGTTTTCTCATCTTCTGCTACCGTTTACGGTGATGTCACCAGATTCAATGACAACGACAAGTATATTCCCATTCCTGAAGAAACCCCTAATGAAGGAACCTCACCTTACGGAAAAACTAAACTTTTCGTTGAAAATATTCTCCGAGATCACTCTCACGCCAATCCCAAATGGTCCGTTGCTCTACTGAGATACTTTAACCCAATGGGTGCTCATCCTTCAGGCTTGATCGGTGAAGATCCTTTGGGAGTTCCAAACAATTTACTTCCATATCTCGCTCAGGTTGCAACTGGCCGCCGTGAGAAGCTCTCTGTCTTTGGAGCTGATTACGAAGGCTCTCGTGATGGTACTCCCATCCGTGACTATATCCACGTTGTTGACTTGGCCAAAGGTCATCTTGCCGCTCTCAAGAAGTTAGAAGAAGTTAACAAGGAACAGCCCGTTGAGTCACGCGCTAACGGATTCTGTCGCGAATGGAACCTCGGAACTGGTAAGGGACATACCGTCTTTGAGGTCATCAAAGCTTTCTCCAAGGCTGTTGGAAGAGATCTGCCATACGAAGTCGTTGGAAGAAGAGCTGGTGATGTCTTGGATTTGACAGCCAGACCTGACAGAGCAAACAAGGAACTGAATTGGAAGGCGGAGCTAAATATGGATGATGCTTGTAGAGATTTGTGGAAGTGGACCACAATGAATCCCTATGGATACCAAGGACCTCCTGCTGAGAAATCAGCTTGATCTGATGCAACTTAGCCATATATGATGTTTCAATTAATCTACCAGGCTTTTGTGTCTAGATATAACATCATTATTAATATAGATGAATTTTGTAACCTGTAATTATAGTACACACACTTTATATAAATCGATATATTGTTTGTGTGTTCAAAACCTCAATTTATACACTAATGAATGACATGTAAAGACAGTCTTATTCCTTTGGTCCCACATGCAAATTACACTATATAGCTGCTAACGCTTTACGAGTCAGGAATGAGCTCTCGTTAACGTCAATCAGCGAGGCTCAAGGAACTGTGGATATGGCCAAGGTACAATGCCAATTTGGGTTTCAACCCGCAAACCACGGATGATAAAATTATGGAGTATACACATGCGAAGTACCTGAAGATTGCTTCTTGCAGGGAAATATAACATAGGCTAGAATTAATAGTATTACCGTATCTCTTGGTCTATGTAATTTACGTGGCAAGTCTTTATCCTTCTTCGGCACGCTCGGGATTTTCAGAGATGATGACTTCGATGATCGGTATTATATAACGATACGATACAATATATATTGGCATTCGTTATGTAAAAATTGTTGTTTGCATGTTATGTTCAAAATAAATTAGGTCGGCTTTCAGGATCAACTTCTTTCTTTTCATCCCCAGGTTTTAGCATGATAAAAGCGCACCCCATTCTTGCAACTTCCGTAGCATTCAACAAATTTTGATTATCAGTGTCGTTCCAAGTAATTTCCAATTCGTCCCATTTCTTGGTCTGATATTCGATCTGGAACTGTCTTTTTTTCGAGTGTAATTGTCTCATTTGGAACTGGTCGCCATGCCCGGTCCACACAAGCATGAGTGTGTAAGGCTCTAGACTATCCCAAATCTTCTGCAGCTGGGCGTCCAGCTCTTCAAGAGCTGTATCAACCACTTCCTGATCGGGCTCAGGCTGTGAAGGGTATGTGAACATTGACGGCACCGACCGCAAGTTATGAATATGAAGAAGTCGGGACCACACGAAATTTGAAGATTTTGCATACTTCACTAAATTTTCTGTCACCTCGTCATCATTCAAACAGGAAATTGCCGACGCTGCAGTATCTTTCCATTTCCCGACTTGATGATCAATAGCCATTGTTGTTCGGGATCCCTGGGCAGAGTTTTTCAATTTGTCTGCAACATTTTGAGTGTCTTTATTCGATCCAAACCCAAGCCCGTACTTGAGTTTCATTTTGAGAAGATCCAGGCATGCGATTGCATCTTCGATTGAGTTATGACCGTTGGTACCTTTTTGGATTTCGCGGTTCAGGTGTTTGGATGTTAACGTTCGGAGTGCTGGTTTCCAATTAGACCCACTGGTATTTCCGTATAATAAAGCTGTATCGACTATTAATGGGTGTCGCATTTTCAGTACTTTGAGATCATTTTCTAAAGAATGGCCAACAAGTATATCATTTGCTTTCACCATTTCCATAATATCTTTCTGTGCGTCTTCGAGTGTCTTTGTAACACCTTCCATCATTTCCGGTGTAATACCTGAATATTGAGTCAGATAATTTGTAATTTTGGTAGGTGGTTTAACAAGTTCGTCATAGAGTGTAAGCTTGTTGTTGCCCACAAATGTGATTCTGGTTACAGCAATGCCTGCCTCTGTTTCGCACATTTCACAGTCCAGCCCTATAATGCGCGGTTCCCTTCCTTCTTCAATTTCAGTGTCGATCCAACCTTCCTGTGGCGGAGTCCTGTCATTATCAGCAAGTCCAGGTGTTAAAGGATGAACGGGATATCCATTATCAATCAGCTTCTCCGCTTGTGTCACACACTCCATAACACTGATATTTTTCTTGTTGTTGTTCAGTTCTTTCTGTCTGATCTTCTTTTCTTCTTTTGTAAGGGGAATGTTGCAAAAGTCGTCGAATGATGAGTGCAATGCTGCTTTATTGCCTGGGGCTGTGATAGGAACCAGATACTCTGCATGTTTGTTCAAAAATTTCAGTTTACCCGTAGCTTTGTAGGGTCTGAACTCTTTGCATCCCCGCATTCCCAATTCTTCAGGAAGAACCGAAGGAATCATCACACTGACGAATCTTTTGATGGCTGGTTTGTTTTGAATGCCAATCCAAGTCGGACCTTTCCCATCAGCAATTATATAGAGTAGCAAATCTCGAAGATCATGAACGAACAATTTGTTTTTGACATGTTCGGGTACAATCGTGAGATTTGGGATCTTAAACCTCTTACGGGGCTTTTTGGTTTCTTTGGTATTTAGGCTAACACTTCCTCGTCTCTTTTTTGATTTCTTATTGTTGGATTGTTTTAGAGCGTCATTGACTTTTGAGTTTGTTGTCGCATTTTCTCCTTCAGTCTCGGTTGGTTCGTTCGTTGTATTAGTCTTATAAGCATTTTTAACTGCATCTCTCACTGATGTTCTAGATGCAGAGTTGTCAGCTAAAGTTTCAAAAGATCCAGAACCATTTGGCTTCGAACCTTTTGCCTTTTCGCTTGCGGCTGAATCCGGTTTGACAGTTTCCGATGCTCCAGGTTTCAACCCATTGGGTTCGTCCGACAGAGACATACTACGTTGATTCCCGAAAGAGCTAGGATTTCAAGTTTCTTGTACGAACAAAAATTTGAATGTTTACAGTTGGGAGAAATCACATATGCTTTCCCAAAAACATGAAATCGGTGTTGCAAGTTAGTATGGTTAGGGTTCACCACACACTTCCTGGAGGTATTTGATCCAAATCCTCTAACATGTTTACAGATGTCTATGAAGCTCTACAGAAAGGCTTAAATATAGCATTTCCTGATCATGTCTACCCGCAAACTGGTGGCCAAAGCGGTATCACAAGAAAAGGGAGAAGAAATAGCTGCTAACTACAAGATTCTTTCTAAGCTTTTTTTCCACCACCAGAATGCAATCGACAACCTGACGACCCACTTCACACAATATCAAAAGAATCATAGCGTAGCACCCGATGTTACTCCTACTAAGACTTTGTTCTATCCTTGCGGAAGTCTAACATATACTTCTAAGGATTTCAAAAAACTCACCAACCTTCCCCTTTCATTTGACCTGCTTCGCAATCGTGATCCTGAAACCCTGGTACGACGAGTTGGATATTATCTTGTTTTCCAAACACCATCTGAAGCCAACTCATTTTACAAGAGCACATGGGGGACAAGTCTGAACGGAATGAGTATAAAGTTTCAGTTTGTTGATGAATACACCAACTTACCTGAGCAGTTTGATGAGCGGCCAAAGTGGGTACTTATGAAAAATATAGGAAATGCTGATATGGGAGTTGTGCAACAGATAACCTGGGAATTTGAGAAAGTGGAAACATTGAAAGTTAGCGATATCTGGGCTGTGAAACTGAAAACACCGCACGAAGCTAGGATGTTTAGAAAAACGTTTGATGGTAGGGTATGGCCTTTGTCGAATCAAGTTGTGTCGGTTGAGATACTCGATTAAAATACTGACCATTTAACGGAAATCTAATTAAGTGGCCCTCTTTTGAAAAACTCCATTCGACTGACTGCCTGTGCCTAGATAACAAATTTATTAAATTGTAAATACCCTATGTATATAAATTATAACGACGTGATGAAACAATACTTTATAAACTCCACCTATTGATATTATGATTACTGGTTCTGTTGAATGAGAGTACTCGATAATAGCCAAAACACTTAATGATCCCACTTCAATTTTCCTGCTTGAAATCCGGGCCTACCAGATCCAGAACCATCGTTATAGCCTTATTAACGTCCACTTCGGATTTCCCTTTAATAGTAACCTGTGACATGGATTTCCCATTAACGGACTCCGATTTATCATACACAATCCTAGTTCCTGTTAGCAGTCGAATATCCCTGAAACTTGCAGTTTTCTTGACCAGCAGTTTAGTCCTCATGTTCAAGACTTTTGTGTATTTTGCATTATTCAATGGAACGAACTGTTTTTGGATATTGAAAACGGGAATCACTTCCTTGTTATTGTGGTCAGTGGGAAGCAATACTGGAATTTGAATAGACTTTGTTATTGTTTCTGGTGAGTTCATTTGGATAAAAGTATCCACAGGGATTATCAACTGATCCAAAACATGGCTTATAATGCTAGCGTCTGTTATGGACAAAATGTACTTTTGATCGTAGATGGGCACTCGCGATATTTCATATCCTGGTCCTGGTTGAATATAGTTGGCTACAAGAAACCTTGTTGTCAGAGACTTTGTATTAATTAGCAAAATGTTTACAAGCTATGGCGAATCACTAAAAGTTAGAATGGTACAATTGAGACAGCAAACAGCTAGCTTACATCCGTTAAAGTCCTTTTGTCGTTTTCAACTGTGACAATTATCTCATGGCTTCTATTTATCTCAGTTACTTGGTATGTTTCCCATACGGACGATATATCATCCAGGAACCCTTTTGACGTCAACAAAAATACTGAGTATTTCAAGCCCATGACTGATAATTACTTTGAAATTTTGAGTGGAAATATCATGGCCTATATAAACAAAATGTTTTTACATCACATTAGTTGTGTTAGATGTTAAAACACAAGCATCCCAGGAATAAATCAACATCACACACCGCAGAGCAGGCCATTTAAAACTTTAGATATATAAATATTTACATTCAAAATGAAAGGCAAAAATAAAAAATAAATTCGAGTAGTGTTTTTTAGAACGATAGTGGTTCTTCGTCTTTTTCGTCTGTCTTGCTAGCAAAGTAGTACCGAGAATAAGCTGGTGATCTCACCCCGCCAGAATTCAAAGGACTATTTGCTGATAGCGCATTCAGGTTTTCTTTTCGTTTATTAATTGATCTTAGCGTCGCAATGATTCTGTCCTTGTCAGCGTTACTTTCCTTCAACTCTTCCAACTCTTCCTTCAGTTCCTCGATAAGTTCTGTGTAATGCTGAGGGGGAGATATAATTCCGCTCACAGGGTTTGGACTAACTGGCGGAAACATAAAGTTTGTGGGAGATTTGAATTCAGGAGGTGACACCATGGTTTTGCGCGATACTTCCTGCATATAAAGTTGTTTCTCTAAATGAGAAATGTAAGATCGATATTCTTTTTCTTTTCTACTTGCTTCGTCGTCACTCTTATCGTCCTCTATACCTAATCCAATAACTTCTTCTAATCGTGTATCATCACATAGCCTAGCTAAATGTTCAACTCGCTCGTTCAAGACTCTATTCTCAGCTTCTAGTTGTGCAATCTGTGCAAGTAAAACAGCATTGTTGTTGGTTGAAGCTCCAGCACCGACTGCTCCAGTTCTCAGTTGCAAGTTTTCTAATTTGAGCGATTCGATTTGTGCTATGAGTTTTGCAGTATCTGATGTATCTTCGTTTCGTTTAACATTCACCATTATATTTTTTGCGCGAGCAGCAAACCGAAGAGTACTAACAGTCTCCACAACATTGTTCAACTCCACAGTACATAACACGGATACCAAGGATTTTCCAGACAATGCTGGTTGTAATAGTCTCGTAAGTTTAGAGTCTCTAAAAGGCACATGTCCAGTCCCTGTATTCCCTGAAAGTCTCGATATAATTGTACCTAGTGTCAGCAGAGATTTATTAATATAAGCACCTTCTTTTCGTCTTTCGGTTTGAGATGCCGCTCGCTCCGAACCTGCTAAATCACACAAGTATAATGTTGATTTTGATAAATGTATTTGAACAACGGCATGAGAACGTGATGACTTTGAGTTAAAATCAGTGCCTTCGGTGCGTCTAAGTGAATCTCCTGCCTGTATGCATTCTAGCAGTTCTTGAGGGGATCTAACTTGCACTTCTTTCAGCCCTAATGCTTTAACCCCTCTAATAGGATCGTCCCTTAATCTGATCTCTTCTTTCTCGCCAGGTGATGCTAGCAGATCATGTAATTGCTCGTTGTAAATTTCAAGATAAGATACTCTAACATCACTAGAATCTGTCAAGTGCTCATATATCGAGAAAACCGACAGACCAATGATTCCAAGGTTGCCAGGTGTACCTTGCATAGAATAGGTTTTACCAGATCCAGTCATACCGTAGGCAAAAACCGTTCCATTATAACCATCGACAACCTTTTGCACTAGTTCTTTAACAGCATTGTCAAATATAACTGAGTTTTCTATAGGCCCATGGAAAATGTTGTCGAAACAAAACTCACCCACGTCTCTAGAGGATATTGATCGACGATCAGAGTCAACAGTCCACGAATCGTCATGTGGTGTAGGTTTGACTCTGATGCTGACTTTGATATTTCCTGAAAGCATGTTGAGTGACGATGAGGACGATTGTGAGTATAAAGAAGGTGGTACGGACCCCCGTAGTTGAGGAGTAGGCGATCTTAACGACATAGCAGAAGTAGGTCTTCTTGGTGTCTGAGGTCTAGTATTAGCAACTGAAGATGGCCTGAAAGCTCTTTTTGAGGGAGAAGTTGACATGACAATATGCAAATGTGAAAGAATTAGTAGAAAGATTCCCTACTTCCTCGAAATATAAATATAAAAACAGCGAAAATCACAAAGTAGAAAATAAGTAAACAGGGGAAGAGAGGTAGCTTATGGTTAGGTTACAACCATTGTCTATTGTGAGTTTGTAGCATGTTGACCTTTTTCAGCTATTTGTTTACTTTTGATTATTACCATTATGTAATCTGTACAGATCTGTACACGCTTGCGTCATAAGGTTTTTTAGAACATAAGCAAAGTAGCCCATAAAATAAGTGCTAAAATCTTAAAACTTTATCGTATCTTGAATTTTATAACGTTTTTTGTTAACGTAGTGGCTCGTTGACAACTCGACGTGGTGTATCTAGTAGAGATGTGTACAGTATGTTCTGTATACTAAACAACCATCTTTCATTGTAAAGCTTCAAAAATCATCAACAAGTTGCCTATGTCTGTTACGAAAATCATCTAACTGCAGAGAGATATTTTATGATAAGTACTATTGGCTGTAAGGTTTACAAAAAGTACCTCACCTTTTGAATAAATCGAAACAGACAAATGAACAACATCTTTCGGTACCATTTGTTTGTTCCGTCAAAATCATGGCTTCCAATGTAGTATCTCTCCAGATATCTGCTCTGCTCATACAAGTACGGAAAAACTTTACGAATTTCTCATGATAAGTTTGTGTGAATTCTAGATAGATCTTTGTCATATGTTAAAACAATTGGCACACCAAGAATAAGCTATATAATAGGCAGTTTAATCACCTCCACACATGATTTTATTTCTTTGCTTTTCTAACAACTTTCTTCTTCCCATAATTAAGATAGCATAATATTGAAATGGCGAACAAAAACGAAACAGAGACACAAGAGGCGCCTCCGCCGTATACAGAGGTTGCTAATCCTTTAACTGAACGAACGACTGACGGGAATTTCCAGGCTCCGTACGTCGCACAAGGCCAGGCACAATCTCGGCCACCCCCACCCCCAGCGCCTGCCGGGCCACCACTTGGGAACCCTCAACAACAGTATCGCCCTCAACAGCAATATTATCAATCTCCACAGCAATATTATCAGCCACCACCGCAACAGCAGACGTGGGGTCCACCGCCGAATCAGGTTTCTCGACCAGGGCCATCGCTTCCCTGGGTATATCCGTCTGGATACTTTTGCTATAAATGTAATAACACCGGGTACAAACTGAAAAATGGATTACAATGTCAAGACTGCTGGTCTAGGTTCACACGACAACATGCGCAAGTTATAAACACACCTAGCTACTATGGCGGATTTTTCAGTATGCCTCCAGCTGCGCCCCCAGGGGGAATTGTGTATAGACCCGGAGACCCAAGAATTGGGGGTATTCAATGTGGAACATGCCGAGGAAAAGGGCAAATTTCTGACTTATTAGGAAGGTACAATTGTGCAACATGCCGGGGTATTGGAAGGATATTTCCTTAGAGTTCTCTTATAACATAACGATAATAGCACCATGGTAAATTGTCATTTGGAAAAACGTGTGTTGTTTTACGTTCTGTGCAAGATGTTTGAAGCTACACTTTTCAGAAATAAATTTGATATGCTTTAAATTAATCTGACTCTGATCCACGGAGCCGAAGTCTGAGAAAGAGCGCTATAATATCATGAAGTATAATTGGTCTAGCTTAGGAAAACATAGGTAATACCTGCCTGGGAAAATTATCTATGAGCCCGTTTCGCCCCGACAAATCATTGATCACTACAGTATCAAGGAAACAGGGAGTCCTTTTTTAATCTAATCTTCAAACACACCTTTCTACGCATCTTTATTGACTCTTAATTTTTAATATTCCTTGGAAGATTGTTTGTAAGGGATATCATAATTGATACTCATATTTGGTATCAGGAGTTTCGTCGTTTGCTATTTGATAGTGAGGGATGCGGAAGAAAGAAGCATGTAAACTGTTTGACTTGCAACAAAATTCACAGGTATGGCACAACAAGATACCTTAGTTTTCCAGACGGGGTTGCGTAGTAAAATTAGAGGGAACAGATAATTCGCAAGGAGTATCTGACACCAAACTGAGCAAATCATATTGATAACCATCAATCTTTAAGCTACAATGATTTTTTTTGATTAAAGCATACCTAAATATGTTGTAGGTCTAACGCATGAGTTTGAATCGCTTAATATTACGATGGATGTAGGCGGTATGTATTGTTGCATTAAGTATTGTGTTTTTGAGATAAGTAATTTGGCAACTTTAGCTTTCATCTTACTCCGGATCATTTACCAGGAGTGGGAAGAATAGTGTCCATGTGTAAAGACGTGGTGGGAATTTTCCAAATTTTATCATGTTTCTTTGATATCAATTTGGCCAGTAGACGTTTTCAAATCGAGTACAAATGATACAGGTTAAAATATGTATTGGGCGTCTCTTCTCTAGGAGTTCTTATATATATATTACTAACTGTAAGTCTGTAACTCAAGCATCTAATACAGTAAGTATGTATGAACTTGTGCTGACGAAACTTGCTTAATACCCGATCAGTCCAAACCGTGACTTTGTACAGAATATAGATACAATGGTTATAATTATGAGTAGAAGAGTATAGAATATATCCTGGATACTATATAGATGATGGTTACAATATGCGCACTCGACTGAATTATACACATAATCCTAGAATATAGGAAGCTCAAAACTAGCGGAATTATAGTATCGCTTAATATGTTATCAAAACACACAATCATAACCCGTCAAGATAAGAAAAGTGTCATTGATGTAGTTAATTTTTAAAGATAATGAGCGAGGCCAACTGCTAGACTGCTAGTGAGGAACAATCATTTCACTATACTAGATGGTCTAGCCTTTCCGTGACTGGAGAATTACCTACATCTTTAGTCTGGTGTGCTTTGTTGGAATTCTTCATTAGATTTGTTAAAATAGTCTGTGATTTAACTTCTTATAAGTAAGTTTCATGGCAAACTGTTAAAGTACGATTTGATGGGCATGCAGCATGCTACAAAAAATATCTTTAGAAGAACAGAGCGCCTATAGCCCTAACCCACAATTGAAATAAGTCTATAATCTCTCGTTACCCCTTGTCACTCTTTCTCCTTTTCTTTCTGTCTATCGTAAAGGATTCTTTTATAATTGATCCCTTGTTTGCACTACTAGTTGAGATAATTAGTACCAATAATATTTAATATCTAATAATGGATAAACTCAGAGAAGTAAGACATTTACTGCTGATTCTTCTATTTTCGTTTTCGTTTTCGAATCCATTATGCTAACTCTATCTCGTTAGAAAATCAACTCCCTTAAACTTGAGACTGAAGCTGCTCAAGAAAAAGCAGATGAAGCCAACGAACAAATCAAGACGCTAGAAAGTGAAGCTTTGACCAAGGATCAAGAAATTGCTTCTCTTCTCCACAAAAATGGATTGCTAGAAAGCGAAGTTGAAGATCTTGAAGCTAAACTTGCCCAAGCTAAGGGAGAAGTTGAAGAAGGCGCCGCTCATGGATCTACTAACGAATCTTTAACAAAGAAGCTCGCTTCTCTTGAAGAGGAATTGGAAACTTCAGACCAAAACCTCCGTGAAACCACTGAAAAGCTTAGACTTGTCGATGTCAAGGCCGAACAATTGGAAAAGAAGGCTGAATCTTTAGAAAATACCATTGAAGAATGGGAGAAGAAGTACGAAGAACTTCAAGTTAAGTACAAGAAGGTTGTCAACGAGCTCGATGAGATCAGTGCTCAGCTTGATGACTTCTGACTTATTAAGCATTCATCTGTCTCTTCAATGATCTTTTATTATAACAATCTCAGTGGAATTCGGACCAAAGTTAGTAGGAAAAGAAGGGCAGCTTTGCTACTGTACGTCTGTTTAGTCAAGCTCTGTTACTTTCTATTACCCATTAACTTGCACCCCTTACTTTTCACTCATTTGGACCTTTCTGTAAGCATTTGTGTACTGATCGTCTATGCCATATATCTGTTAAATTCATTGTATGTATAAAATATCACTTCTTTACTCTGATACTAGAATGATCTCTTGGTATTTCCCCAATCGTTGTATTTGTATATGAAGTGTTAGTGCATGACACTGCCCCTGAGTTTGATGATAGCCAGTCAGTGCTTCAGTTACATGACATATAAGTGCAACTATGCTTTGCGTAATCTCCCTACGGATATCACTCAATTTTCTTTAGTTCGAGTAGCTCCCGATGAGTTAAATGTCAAAGCTTGAATGACCTACTCTCGATATCTGTATCTTGATAAAATGATAGAAGAGCAACATCAATACACAGAGCTATATGTAAGACTTATTCTCTTTCCTAATTGGCAAACTCTTCAATAGCATTTAGCTACAGCTCCAATTAGGTTAAAAGTAAACAGCAAGTAGCCGAGTTTGAGTTTAACTTTAGCTCGACCTGAACCATTAGATTTTTAACTTTTCACAGGGGCGATACTGTAGATCCCCACTCGTATCCGTAATATTTATTGTTGTATATTTCCCCTAATTCAAAATTTCATTTTTTTTTTCCCTTCAAAAAATTGTGGAGTCGAGAACAATAGCGCCAAAACGAGAATTACCAATCGAATATATGGCTATATATACAAGAGGGGTGAACAATACATACTGTACATACTGCAATTTTAGAGTAGCACAAAGTCATATTGGTCGAAAATTGTGGTACAGACTGCATCGCAACTGCTACTTAAAGGAAAAAAGACCCATATTTATGGCAATCACGTTAATCGACAAAAATTACAGTCATCAAGTCAAACACGAATGTTCTATTGCAGAGATACTTGAATTCAAGGACTTTATGTGTAAGCTAAAAAACGGAAAACAGGCTGATAGTAAATGACTCTTGTGGTAAATTCTATACAGATTAGAGCAGGAATATCAATAGTATAAAAATTTGGAATCTGTGCAGGGCATCTCCAGTCCTGTCATCAGATTTCAGATTGATGCCTTGATGTTATATTGTATACATTGTGATCTCTGACGTAGAGACAACCGAGTAGCTTATTATAAAGTGGAGACGAAATGGCATGATTGAGATATAATCACACATATCTATAATGGATTTACAAAGCCACCTCTATGTGTAGCCTAGTTGTGTGAACTTTTCAGGGAACTAGTCATGTATTTCAAGTTTGAGTAGAAACCTAACGCTTCTGTGACCTCTTATGGATGTTTTGCTATATCAAGCGACAAGCGTCTGTTTGTGTTAAATATATATGCTCATGTTGGATGTGTAGTTAAGACAAAATATATGTTACTACAATAGTTTTGCTATGACCCGGTCTATATAATTTGCTAAAACTCACTAACCAATCTATATACCTAAAAGCCTACAATAATCATAAAAGAATCTAGTTAAAATGATACTCAAGGCCTTATCAATTATATTTTATGGTTCACATCTTGCAAATGCTGCTGGGATGTTTAGGTATGGTGTTATAATTAAAGAACGTTTAGATTCATATTGACTTTAGCACAATACAGTATTCCTATCAAGAAGATCTCAGAACTTCAATTATCGACTGAAGACTCTATCGTTCAAGATGCAAACGCTTTGGGGATGAAGTACATGAGCAATGGCAAAAGCGATTATGTTTCCGCTCAAGCTGGCTCTGTGACCAACTTACCTCTTGGTAATCACTTTAACGCTCAATACTTTACCAAAATATCCATTGGGACTCCACCTCAAGAATTCGCAGTTATCTTAGACACCGGATCAGCAAATCTATGGGTACCGGGAACAAATTGCCCTTCAATTGCATGTTTTACGCATAAAAATTTCAAAGCCGCTGATTCATCTACCTACAAGCCGAATGGAACTGAAGTTATCATCGGGTATGGTAGTGGTACTGTATACGGAAATATGGCAAAAGACACCTTTAGAATGGGGCACCTTGAAATTCCTGATCTAGATTTCCTTGAAACTACAAGCGTACCTAACACCCTTTTTGCATTTGCTCCATTTGATGGCGTTCTTGGTTTAGGTTACAAGTCGTTGTCTGCGCATGGAATGGTTCCTGCGTTGTACAGAGCTGTTGAAATGGGATTACTAGCTGAGCCTATGTTTTCTTTCAAATTGAGTGATCATACCACTGAAGCTAAGGAGTTATCTAGTGACAACATATTTACTATTGGTGGGTTGGACCATTCCGCATACGAAGGCGAACTTACTTGGATGAACGTGTCTCGGCTTGGGTACTGGGAAGTGAATTTCAAAGGACTTACTGTCGGCTCGGATGCAATTGAGTTTGAACTTGGTTCAACAATCGCTTTGGATACAGGAATGTCATTAATTTCTCTGCCTGAAAAGCAAGCCACAAAAGTCAACAATCTTTTGTCAGCAGTCCTCGATAGAAACAATCGTTACGTGGTTGACTGTGACGCAAGAGACACTCTTCCCGACATGATATTCAACCTTGATGGGCACACATATAGTTTATCGGCATTCGATTACATTGAGAAAACCAAATTTGGTGATTGTATATCAGGCATTCAACCCATAGACTTACCTCCACCTAATGAAAAACTTGCAATTTTGGGTGACATGTTCCTGAAAAAGTATTATTCGGTTTACAATTTTGGAAACAACTCGATCGCACTTGGGTTGGCTAAGAACGACGAGTCCGACTAAATATGATATAGCAGGGTTATACAATGTGAGTGAGAGGATCTTTTGAAATTAGAGATTGATGGTCTATAAATAAGTTTGTTGAGTATACAAGTAAATTATAGTAATGTTTTTAATAGCTGTCATGGATTCCAATCCGTTCTAATCACACGCTATGAAATTAGACAAATCAATGAACATGAATAAATGTCTCTACCACTAACACACAGAGTCCAAAACTCTAGTACATTACAACTATGGGCTACATCTAACAAGATTTACAATGTTTTATACATAAATCATACAGGTGGGTCAGGCCTGTAAGAGTTTTTTTCCCAAAAAACACTGTGATATGCAAAACGAAACGATGACAGGTAGTTTAGGTCTATATGATTAACCTGTCCAAGAACTGTCATTTCTAGCAGTCGAAACACTAAATTTCGTAGGTGAAACCACTACTGGTCCCTCAATAAACAAACAAATAGAATTTCAAGTAGTTTAGATATTCATAGTATGGCTGGACTCACACATGCGTTTAGATGCCGTGAAAAAGGACTTTACATGAAACCCGAGAAGAAAGGTTACGCTAGGTCTAGGTGCCTATTATGTTTACCAACAGCCATCTCATATAACAGAAACAGTATTTATATCATGGATAAAGCCTTGAATAGGTCTTCCAGAAATAACTAACGCATACAGCCATTTTTCTAGAACTAGGAATGCTTCAATATATTCAACAGTTATATTGTAATGACATAAGAAATATATAAAAATGAAGAAATTGTCTTTAAAATCAGGTTTTTCCTTTAAATAAACATTCAACCATATCTTTTCATTAACTTCGTTAAAAACCTGTTTAGGGCCCACAGTTTTACACAAAATAATACCGTCATATACTACAATGTGCTACGTTATGAATTACATCCACTGCTGCGGCCACCTAAAAACCGTCGTAACACCATGTCCTAGATACGGATCCGGAGACTGTCAAAGAAAGCCAAGTCGGTCTGGATATCTTAACATGCCCTGTTTCAACTGTCTGAGTTCTGGAGAATACTGACATTTGCAAAACAACGAAGTTGAGAAAAGAGCCCAAATATATTTGTCAGGAAAAAAAGGGGTGAGGAGACGAGGAATAGCGATTGGAAGAAGTGTATGTATTGAATTTTGTTTTTTTAAACATATCGATAGGTGTTCTGATGCTGACTGGAATTTTTATAGCAAGATAGTTTTATTTGTATGGAGAACGTAGATTGCCCAAGTTTAATGATTCACGACATGCTTGTACATACATATTTTAATATTACACAGAGTTCTGCAAACCGACTCGGATGGAGGAGAAAATGTATTTTCATTAATCACTAGTTTACTAAATACTATAGATATCAGAAATTTTTCATGTAAAACTTGGTCTTGTACTCTCTATTAGAGTCGGACGAGAATCCGGTAGATTTGATTAATCGTAAACAAGCTCAACAGAAATATCAGAGTACCATCATCTAATATATTGAATTTTTGTTGATTGCAGATCTTTTACCACAATATTTCAAGAGAAGTTTAGAAAGCTTATCGTTTTTCTACTGTTTCTAACATTTCTGTTTTCCAGCATGTTAAAGCAACGGCTATGATTGTCAAGTCTATTATACATATATACTCATGCTTATATACAATTTTTGTTAATCATTTCTTTTCACATAAGACACATCTTAACTCCTCTGTAACTCCCAATTTCCTCAAGCAGCCCAAGTGATATGCATGACCACATTTAAATCCCACAACAACTTCAGACATTTCTGTATTTGTTTTCCCCTTTCTCAAAACGCTATTAATTCTCCTTCCAGTTTTCTTTAATTTAAGCCATTCATCGTACACAAAATCAGGGTCCACGCCGAGACCAAATATCTTTTTACCACAGCCTTCACATTCCCCTGAAGCGGAGATTCTCCATCCTTGAATTCTTGTAGATACAAGAATAGTTAGACTCTCAAACGCATCTTTGTCTAAAAGTTGTTTAGCTAAAATTAAAACCGTTTGTTGGTATTTATAAGCTGAAAAAAGATCGGAAAGTATAGGTCTTACAGCCCCAATTTGGCGAGGTTTGGAAACATCCAATGGAGTCATAAGAGAATTGCAAATTCTTATTATGGTAGAGGTACTAGAAGTATTATCGAGAAGAATTGAGAGTGTTTTCCTCAATAATGACCTTTCGTCCGTTGACTCGTCCGAGCTAGATTTTTTTGAAATATCCACCAAAGAGTCAATCAATGTAACCCAAAGTTGTTCGCCTAGATTTTGCAAGCCATCCTGCGTTGTCGGCTTAGCTGCCTTTACTTCACTATCACCACAAATTGAAACTCCAATTTCAAGATATTTTTCAATCTCCGTTTTAGAGTAAACTCTTTCCACAACACAGTCAATCGCCTCCACGTATTTTTTCTGTCGTAGAAGAATTAGAATAATGCTATCAACAGCTCCAGCTGTTTGTAAATTATTTCTGAGTACATTTAAGTCGATGTCATATGGATCAGTAATTAGCTCAGACAATAGTTTGTATATTTCATCATTAAGTTTTCGTTCCGCTAGTAGTTGAATGTATAGATGTCGATATCTCATGGTTGGTAACGGGTATGTGCCGCTCTTTGCTTTAACAAGATCAAACAAATATTTAAGGTAGAGGTACTGCAGCTCGGTATCTTTCAGCTTGAACACATTTTCGTGCAAATGCGGAGCATACAATGCAATTATATGTACCATTCGTGAACAGTCTAATTTGACCAATATTTCGAACTTTTCAATAACGATAGAGTCAATAACAGCCCTTTCCTTTTCTTGCAATCCAGTAGGATCTTTTGTATGTCGAAAACACTCCGCCACGATACCAACAATTTTAGATTCGTCCAAGTCTTTGAATGCAGTCTCCAACAATTTTGAATACCTTCTTTCAGATCTATAGATGTACTGTAACACATGATAATATTCAACTTCATGTAAAAGTTTAACAACATTGTCGAGATCAAAAGGCTTATATTTGGATAACAATGCTTCTACACCCAATTGACATTCCGTTTTCAATTCAGGATCTTGACACAGACAGACATCAGTAAGAACTTTTGACAACACGTTCCCAGGGAGAATGATGAATTGTGAATACTTGGGGTAGTTTCTAGCTATAAAGATATCGAGGAATATACGCTTATCATCCAGTTCCGGGGTACTATTAAATAGATCCAGAAGCATATTGATAATAAGTTGGCGCGTAACAGTGGAACCAAAAACCGCAATTTCATCTTTATTGGTGTGGTATTTCGGCTCAGAGTCATTAAGAAAAGAGTCTTCAAAAGATTCATTCAGAGCAGAGAAAAATTCTGTAACTCCAAATTCTATTAGCAAAACGAGATAAGAATAAGCTGGGTCCTCTTGTCCTTCAGGGACAGTTTTCAGCACTGTCTTTGATCCTGGTGGCCACGTAATAGTACTACTATTAAACAGCATGTAATATATATGTGATTTTGCGTAGTCGGAGTTATCGAAAGTAACGCCGGTGGGATAGATTCTACCAGTGAGAATGTATGATATGTATGGAAACACCTTCAACGCTTCAAATTCCTCTTGTACGGATTTTGGCCCTTTTATAATAATCTCACATAGTTCCCAAAGCGGTGTTATAAAATCGTGTAAAGCATGATTCCATATGTATATCAGTGTGTCCTTTAAGTTGTGTTCCGTGCATAACGAGATAGCGAGATCAAGATCAAGAGATTCAATATTCAGCGAGCAAATCAATTCTTCCAGGCGATCTTGAGATTGGGTATCTTTGATATAAATTTTTACTAGCTCCTTGAATATCCTTGGCGGGAGATACGTCACTTGGCCAGAAAGAATAAACTCAGAAAGGAGATCGTAAAACAAATTCAGATACTGATGTTCTTCAAAAGCTTCAAAAATATCGTCAATAAGATCCTCGGACTGTCCGGTTGCAATCCACGCTTTAAGCACCGTTTCACATAACTCTGTTAATAGTCTCGTCCATTCCCCAAATCCGTCTTGTCCTTCGACCAGTCCTTCAGGCTTGGCATTAAACGTATACTTAACTGATGCCAAAATCATTTCTGGGAGGTTTTTTGCCACTACTTTGTGCCTTTCTTCATCATCTTCAGGTAACCCAACTACCACCAGATCTGAAGACCCTATATAGTATTCAGTAGCAAGCTCAATAGCCTCAACGTAATCTCCAGTTTCAATAGTATCCATGATCCTGTCTGCCCAGTTAGATATTGATCCTACGTAGAACTCAAATTTTCCTAGTAAAAATATTTTTCCTTTCAGCGTTCTCACACTGTTCGCAAAATAATCTGCGACGGTGATATATTCAGTCGTTATTCCTTGAAGTGCCGTTGAGAAAAAGTCTGTATGAAAGATGTGTTTATCTAGTAATTCGACCTTGTAAGCAACGGTCATGGTATCTTCGTTGAGGATGTACATTTGTTGTGTTACCGATATGAGTATAATAACCTAGAGCCAGTCAGTTAAATATTCAAATCAATCGTTTCGCCCAACTTACCTTTGAATTTATCCACTGAATGGAAACTGCCGCTTCTTCTCCAACATATCGCCTACTCTGTGTTACATCTAAGGTTTTCACATCGTTTTTCGTCACAGCTGCCATTTCCATCACTGTAACCGTCGATCCCCAGCAAAAAGCCAGTTTTGCTTTGCTGTTCTTCATCGCAGGAAACCATGCTAAACACCCGCTGATAATTTCTAACTGACCATTCGTTCTACTGTCTCGGTACCGCTTTGGGATCCCAGTTTTGAATTCAGTTTTCATGCCGCCTATCACTGTAACTATGGCTAAAACACTTGTGGTCATAACAGCAACTACACCCATCGAATCCAGCCCTGTAACCCTAGTTCCCAACGGAAGGGGTGCACACCCCAAAAGTGCTGTAGGCTTTGAGTTTTTGTCCGATGGAAGTGTCAAATGCGGTTGAGGGTATCTACCCATAATTCTTCGTGTTTTCATATGTTTCCTTCCAAGCATCCCTCTAGAAGCCGAGTGCACGAATGCCATTCCATGGTCGTCACCCGAAATTAAAGCTGTATGTCGTTTCCCTAAGAAATGGAGATGTATCACCCGGCTATGCTCTAAGTGCCCATCTTTAGTTGGTCGACCGACAAAGTTCATCGGTATGGGGCTAATATGTAGTTGCATGGTCCCTGATATCGAATACGTATATATATGTCCCGATGAATGCCCAACTGCAAATTGCGAAAAGTCTGCTGATGTTGCTATAGACGTCACTTCCCCTGTAATATTCTTGCCCAAAATTGAGTGTAGATTTTGTTGATAGTCAAAAACCAAAACTTGGCCAAGTGCTGTGCCAACTGCAAAGTAAGCACCTGGTAATATGGCTGTTGGCAAACCGTAAAGTGCTATACTGGAGTCAGACAGAAGTTGTGAGGTGAGTTTGTGTAACTTTGTCCATCGCAAAGGATCAGTTGTTGGTACCAAATCGTTGAACAGGTTGTCTAGATTGGGTGCATTTACCTGTCTCATTGATGGATTGGGAGATGCTAAACCAGCTAAACTGTTGAATCTTGTAGTGAAGCGATGGTCAATCGATAATAGCGAACGCTCAGAATTTCCTGTACCAGTTGAGTACTCATTTTCGTCAACATAAGGTTCTGTTTGGGCGTCTTCGTGATTGATATCGTCCTCCATATCATCTTCGTCGTTATCATCGTCTTCAGAGTTAAAACTTGTGTTGGAATTATCTATTCCATCTTTGGTAGATGACGATTGGCCGTTTGAGACTTTGAAGAATTTCGGTATATCTGTACTTAATTCTGTGGTTGAGAACTTTTCAAACAACGCATCATCATTAGACAAATTCAATTGAGAGCTTGACTGTAATTCCTGATCTTCACTGGTATCCTCCATCTTAGTTCCTTGCATTGAGATAGCTGGCCAAGTTTGGAAGAAAGAAGAGTTAAAATTCAGTTTTCTTCTACCCACGACTAACTGAAGTCACAAAAACTTAAAACAGTAGGAAACTACAGTATTAACTGTTATCACACTAAAAAATCAAAATCACAAATATTCCAATTCTCTTGAATTCTGAGACTAAAAATATTGTCCCAGTTCATAACGATAAAAAATGACAGGCCGAACAAGAAGTACGCGTAACAGAAAAAAAATCGATTATAGTACGTTCGGTGATGTTGCTGCCGACAACGATAGTGAAGATGAGTTCAAGGTCCCGGTAGATGTTGAAAATGATGAAGAAGCCGAAGATGCTGATGTGGAAATGCTGGACGCCGATGAAGATGAAGATGAAGATGTTTTATCAGATCAAGAACAATCTAAATCACGAAAATCAAAGCCAAAGGCTCAACCAAAAGCACGGTCACGAGCAAAAAAAGAGCCTAGTAAGAAATCTACCAAGCAAAAGATAGACCCGCAACCAGTCGACACTCCCCAAACAAAAAAATCCACTCCAAAGAAACCTCCCGTTTTATCTCAAGTGAAGCTGCCCGGAACAGGAGGTGAACGTCTTGTGCGAACAAGAAAGGGTAACGAGGCTAGAAGGTCATCGATTTTGTTGGAGCGACTTTACAGAGTTTTTGGCACAAATCGCGAAGAGCTTGTAAAAGCCGTCAATGTGCGGAATACATGGGGAACGTCTATGTTTATTCCAGACAGAAACCTCATGGGCATGTATCTGCCTAGCCCTCCTGAACCAGCACTAGAGCTACTAACTCCGGACCAGAAACTATCCTTAATTGATGAGAGAGAGGCGGAAATTTACCTAATGCCACTAAGAAGTGTGGTATTGAATGAAAGTTCAATGGACTCGTTTACTTCTAAAGATCAAGATATGGAAACAATTCTCAATGCTGGTGGCTCTGTGTCTTCACTTGCTTGGGCAACAGCGCCCGAAGACTCTTATGAACAATACTTGGCAATTGCTCTTCTTGACGACGACAAGCGGGATCCAATAACCTCTCCACTCAACAATCAAAAAATTTCTCTTTTCTCGACCGAAACATTTCCTTCATCGATATACATTTACAAACTTGATCTCAGCTCAGATTCTACTCAAAGAATAAAACTTGTAGCAACATACAGCCATGATTACGGCTCAGCAGTCAAACTGGAATGGAGGCCCGGCCCTTCGCCAACTTCAGACATGATTGGAACACTTGGTATGTTGAACCAAGATGGTAAGCTTCGTGTTGTCAATATACCCGTACCATCAGATGAACTTGTGCATCACAAAATAGACAGCCCGTCTCATTTGTTTGCATCTCCAGAAAACAAAATGTGCGCGTTTTGTTGGCGGGACCAATACAACCTAACTGCTGGCACTGATAACGGTGGATTTGTGGAATTCACCATTCTCGAATCTAGTACTGAATCAGATATACAAGAACCCTCGTATTTTCTGAATTTTACGCACTCTGCTATTCTCACGATGTCTTCTGGATTTCCAAACCACCCTACTTTAGTCCATTCATTTTCTTCCGACGGACGCTGCATAATGTATGATATTCGCAATCCCTTTGCTCGAACAAGTACATCACGAACAAAAGGCGTGGCTTACGCATCCAGTTACATTCCCTGGGCCTCCAGTTTTGTCAACAGTGATGACTCATTTAATGTCCGAGCTCTACCAATACACGACTACAAGACGACAGGTACTTTGGAAATTCTGATGGCCCATGATAACCCAGTTACGTCGCTAGCAGTATCACCATTTCACACATTCGTATTGAGCGGCGCAGCCGATGGAACAGTCAACCTTGTGAATTCTGCAAGAAAGTTTACCACTGCTCAGAGGGCATTAGCATCGTCGTACTTTTACATTACCCTATCAAGATTCGAGTACAGCACGAAGGTACAAGAATATAGACTGTTAGATGTTAATGAATCAAAGGGGATGGAGAAAAAGGGTCAGCAGTTATTACAGCCATTCCCTTCTAATGTTATAGTAACCGATCTAGCTTGGAGCCCGGTAAAGGTAACTGCTGAGTGGTATATGGAAGCAACGAGTTCAGGGATTGTGAGACTTCATAAGGTATCTTAAGTCGTTTCAACTTACTTAGTATGTGTTTACAGCACTTGAACAGGACTCGGGTTTGAGATCAAAATTATTTATATGTTACAGTTATAGTATTAGTTGTATACACCCAGATTGTAGAAGTATTCACGTTATACTTGCTGTTATTCAAAAGTGTTCCAATGCATCGTTTCCAAAACTGCTGTTTATTGTTGATTTGATTAGGAATGGGTACGCATGGGTGCCATAACTGTAAATATGTGACTTACAACTTGACTACTGTAACTCAAGCTATAGTTTTCCAATCCAACCTGAAAAATCTCAACCTCACCAAACCCCGCCCATCACACAGATTTATTACCGTTTCAATACTTCTTCATAGATCAACTATATCTACCCAAAGCATCAATGTCTAAAAACCTTCTCGTCATTGGCGGCACCGGTTTCCTCGGTAGGTTTTTTAACAGCTCTGATCTAATTGATGTACACTAACCGAATCTTTTTCTCTTTTTTTCCAGGTAAATATATCTGCCTTTCAGCTCTCCAGCGTGGGTTTAAGGTGACATCACTGAGCCGACACAAATCCAACCCCTCTGACTTCCCACTGTCAACACTCTCCCAAATCAAATGGAAGCAAGCTGACGTTTTTGACGTCTCCACATACGCCTCCGAACTGGCCTCAGCATCCGCCGTAATCCACAGTCTCGGTGTTGCGCTCCCCAACCCAGCCTACAAACAATTTCTCAACAAGCCCTCAGTCGACACTTTCAGCGCACTTCTGAAGGGCGCCAATCCGCTTCTCAAATCGGAAGGTGGGGGCGGCTCCAGCACATTTGATGCGCTCAACTTCCAGAGCGCAAAAGTTGTAGCGGATGCAATTGGCGGTGATCGCGAGGACAGAGTGCCCTTCGTGTACGTCTCGGCGGATGCGGGACATGCGGTGATGGAGGAATACGTGCAGTCGAAGCGAAAGGCGGAAAGGTACTTGGCTACAAAAAAGGAAGTGATCAGGCCGGTGTTTTTGAGACCTGGGTTTATGGTTGATGGGACGAGCTGCGGGGTGAGAAATGTGATTGGGAAAGCGGTAGCGGTTAGAAATACGGTGCTGGATGTGAGGGATGTGGCGGATGCTGCTGTTGATGCGGTGAGCGATGAAAGCGTAGAAGGTGTGGTGGGATTGGAAGTGCTGAAGCTGAATGCAAAACACTAGGAAAGAAAATCATGGGATCGTTTTTGAAGGATTCATTTGTAAATAGTACTCAGGGAAATTGGTATTTATTATCTTTAGTTTCAATTATTTGAATGTTCAACCTCTCTTTGGTAGAATAATGCTTGTTTTCCGTGGTTCAAAAAGCCTCTAATTATTAAAATCAGTCAATGGAACCGCTAAACTTTTAGGCTTAAACAGATCATTTTGATTCCAGTGCGAGAATTGAAAGAACAGATTTGAGTTCCGCACAATTTTGGAAAATAACTTTGAGCAACTTTATTAGTTGTAAGACTCTTTATACCTATGAATTTAAAAACCAAATGAGACGCAAGTACAAATTGTTGACAGACATCAAAAATAGCACTCTGTATACCTGTGATTTCCAACAATCATTGAAAATTTAGTATGATCAACTCGCGTCTAGCCCTCGCATTCAAAGACAAAATAGCACGTTATAGGTGTGCACTCCAAATCTTTGCTTGACCTTACTTTACCTGGAGTCAGAGTAACATCTTTTAGGGCGCACGGAACATTTTCTGGATTGGTAATTCAAGTTTCTATGCTAGGCATTCCTAGAACGCTGCTTCCTATCAGACTAATCAGTCTGAAACCGTGTCGCTACGATTGTGAAGATACGGGCCGGTTCTAACTCAAATCCTCATTCAAGTACTTCCAACACAATCAGGATTTAAAGGAACATTGTATACTTACAATTGTTCTGAGGACTCAAGAATCAGTTATTAGGAATATCAGATATATCAGATCAGTTATACATGCTTGATATTTTAAAGGGTTATTTTATTGGGCCGAGGTCATGGTTTCTAACAATGGAGAATTCGAATACATCATTGAGTCAAAGAGACTCACCCAGCTTTGCTGTATGATACTAGTTTTATTGAATATTTTTTCTGAACGTAATGGTTTTATTAACATTGAAAAGGGTGACCAAAATCAGTTCTTTATATGTTTTTCAAATTTAAGAGGAGTAAACTGGTATTTGGTAGAGAGTTATATGATCTGGTAAGAGCTTAAGTATGTATCTCAGCTTCCATGGGTAGTTTTTCTTAATAGTTTGCCTGTTTCATAACTTACAAAACTACAATGCTGTCTTCCAGAGTTTTCTTGCTATTTCTTTCACGTTTATTGAACATACTATTCTTTTTCTCAAGGTGTAAACTTGAAATTAACATAAGTTCCCTCTCAGGTCCTAAAAGCCTTTAAGCTTGGCACTTTAGCTGGTGCTACATTGTGTCAATGAGTTTAAATATAACAATATTATCAAGATATTGGTTATTACTATAGTAAAATATGGACTTTGATATACATTGAACATTGTATGACTTTTAGGATCGAATGAATTTACCGACATCTGTATCTCTACCGTTCCCGATTTTTATACCGTATACTGGCTTGGCCAAAATTGCTAGACATTCATCATCTAAATAAAAAGTTACTGTGGTCCTTCTCCAGATTTAAAATTCCACATCCGCCAAACAATGTTCTTCTTAATTTCATAGTACGACATGCAATCTTACTTCCAGAAAACTGCTCGACAAGTAGCTTCTTTCAGACACGGACTTGCAATTCCCACGTCTTCGCCATTTTTATTTCATAGCAGGTTGTAAGTAAAGCTATTCAGTCACACATTGTACCATAGGAACCATTTTTTCCCTCAATCAAAGCACAGAAACCAGAGACAACATCGCATTTACATCATCAAAAAGTAAGTAAACAGTTATGCACAGCTAGCTTATTCTTTAAGCTAAGACTGTGTTTCCCCCATTCATCGTGATTATATGTTCACTTCTATCAAAAGAAGAAATAATAAATGCCAAGTTTAACATGTATAAGCCTGTGCTATCACAAGAGAGTCAAGATTTTAGACACCGTTGGCGCATAATTTTTTTATCAATCCCATAAAATGACTGGATTATATATAAAACTAGTGTCGAATACTACAATCTTGTTTGTTAAGTTGAATGTTAAAAACATGCTCAATATCAAGATTCTTGTTTTGAAGAAGAGCCGAAATTAGATGTGAAAATTCAAAATTGACATAACGTACCGGTATTCCGATATATCCGAATTCGATTTTTTCACACTTATTCCGACAGAAAGTAAGCTAGAAAAAAAAAACGATACACCAGATTCGAATAAACATCCATCTCATTTAAAAAAAAATAATGGGGCTGAGAGACATTTTCATTAACTAAACATACACTGAAAAACATTTCAAAAAATAGATATAATCGAAAATTATAGAGTATTACTAAAAATTATAAAGCTTGTATACAGATATATACTAATAAGTGTTTAAAATAAAGATATTGGGAAAACAGAAGAGAAATATAGAATCGCTATCAGGACTCAATATATTTACATAAGCATGGCAGCGGCACCAAGGGCAACAGCACCGAAGGCAACACCGTTCTTGGCAACACCGTTAACTTGGGCAAGTCCAGTGGAGGCAGCAGAGCTGACAACAGCAACAGAAGCTTCTGAGGACATAGGCTTAGCAGGAGCTGAGGAGGTGGCGTGGGCGCTAGAGTGAGCAGGAGCTTCAGATGAAGCAGGGGCAGGAGCAGCAGAAGAGGCAGGAGCTGGAGCTTCAGATGAAGCGGGAGCAGCAGAAGAAGCAGGAGCGGGGGCTTCAGAAGAAGGAGCGGGGGCTTCAGAGGTGGTTTCAGGAGCAGGAGCCTCTGAAGTAGTCTCGGGAGCGGGAGCAGCGGAGGTGGTTTCAGCGGGAGCAGCAGAAGTAGACTCGGGAGCAGCAGAAGTAGCAGGAGGAGCGGCATCAGGAGTGGTTCTCATGTTGCAGGTCTCCAAGAAAGGAGTCAAGAACTTTCCGTAGTCAGACCAAAGGGTGGAACCACATTCGTAACAAGGGACCATCAATTTTTGGAACTCGGTTCCGGAACCACAGTAGCATGAAGTGTCGGAACCACAGTTACGGGCTTGGATGATGGCGTTACCACAGTCGGAGTGACATTGGTAGGTGGCTTGAGGGTTGGCCATGGCGAGAGCGAAAGCAGCAGGCATGGGGAGGGCGTTGGCTGAAACGGAAAGGACGTAGAAAGCAGTGGCAGCTGCGGTTGAGAAGTTGATGGCGACCATTTTTAATGTATTGTAGTTGTTGTTTGCGTTAAGACAATTAAATTATTATTCAAAAGAATGAATGTAGTACTTTTGTTGATTAAAAACGAGTGTTAGAACTTGATAGAGAAGAAGAGAAGAGAAAGAAAGAAAGAAAAAAAAGACTATTAAGGTGGATTTTAAGATGGTTTATATAGCTGAATGTTGACTTAAAGAGCGATTCTTTTTTCGGAAGAGAAAGTCAAGATTGATTTGATCAAAGATTCCCAAATAGGAACTGACCAATGGCAGACAACAAAGGAGGAGATTTCCATTCTTTTGGGGGGAAAAGTAAAGAATCCAGAATTAAGCGGCGGATAATAAAATGAGTGTACTACCTGCCTGAATTGAGTTATCAGATCATCAGTTGCTTGAGAGAGATCAAACTGATTTGCCAAATTTGGGAACACCACGGGGAAAAAAAAATTGTTTTGTTTTTCTTTTTGGGTGCCGTCTAAGTAGTTGGGTACATAGACTGTAAAAAACCTAAACGATGGTTAAAGTATGGCATAGTATGCATGGCCAAGAACGATGAAAAGAGCTAAGCTTTTTCTTATTAGCCAATACTCAAGAATCTCTTGGAATTTCAAATTGTTGGTTGACAACTTTGTGGTTAGGAGAATTTTGAGCTTTTTTCTTTTTCTTTTTATTTTTTTTCTGATGAAGGACAAAGGTCAGGAAATAACTGGAATACAAGTGAAATCACGGTAGATCCAATTGACTACAATGTACGGAATCCCCTGGTAGATGTAGATGCGAAAAAAATCTGGCTCTAGGATAAAAACTATCTGAAAGATATAGCAGTTTTTTTACGTTTAGCTATTATACTACAAGTATCTCACCTAAACGACCCCAAATCTCATTACATTTTGAATAGGAATGAACAGCTCTTCAGGCGAATTGACCTTTAGAAGAGCATTATTATCACGAAAAACGCATGCACGTATTCGTTAATTAATTATTGTTGATTATCTATAATTACTAATTTGATTTAATCAAGTATTGCACAAAAAAAAGTTTGTGCTAAAGGCGGGATATTCCATTTTTGACATTGAGATATATTCAGAAAACAAACAGCGTGTGTAATATTTAAAACCAGCAGGGAGCAAACAACACTGAAAAAAAATTCTGAACTTCCTTCCATTGGGCAAACTTATTCAGGGAGGTATGGATGGAACCATGGGGAACAAGTAGTGAGTCACGGAAGAGATTTTACATTACAATATATACAAGGCTAGTGGGAACTAAGTCGGTGGACCATACATTAGATCAAAAACATAAAGATGCAAATGAGTAAATAATAATATTCGATACATACCTTCTTAGCGGGAACAAATTCAAAGGGGGGGTTGCTGAAATATGGTCTGCTATCGAAAGAAATACAGCGATATGGAAAAGGGTCTACGATGGTTTGTATGTATGCCTGTCATCAATAGAACAGGAAACAATCCGGAAAGACAATCTCAGCGATCTAGTACCTTGGTGAATGGTTAAACTCTGCTGCTGCCAAAGCGTAATTTTTTATCATCGGGTTATCTTTTTGATCTCAAAACATTTATATGGCTCATCCATAACCCCCATATTTTGCACAAATAGACAAACCTCTGTACTTTGAATATTTTGCTTATTTTTGTAAAACAGAAAATACCATAATATGCTTTCCTGTTGAAAAGGAAACATTAGTAGCCTTTATGCTCCCTCAAGTACGGTAGGCGCATGAAAATCTGGCTTGATATAGGAAATGCTATGTGGGTACTTTTGTGATTCAGTTAATTTACTATGACACTCAGTTATTATTGACGTATATTCTTTCTTAGTTAACTGAGCAAAAATGTGAACAATTACTTTGTTATCAAAACCTATGCTCAGTTCATTTCACACATAAATTTACTCTCAGTCATTTTTGACAACGTCCCAGTCAGTTCTTGTATTAGAGTAATAACAAAATCTTCTTTATGTCAACACAAAATACATGTACAAATGGCTGCTTTTATTTTTATTCCTTAATTCCGTGTTTATTTGTTTACTTATTTTTATCTTTGTGAAAAAAAAGTTTTATCTAAAAAATCTGTAGATCATCCCTTTTTTTCTTTTTTTGGAGGAGAAGCCTATACCGTAGTAGGCAGAGATTTTTTTAAATTACGTACCATGATCTTTTTTGGGGGTTTAAGTTTGGCTTTTTGGAAGGAATTGGCTGGAAAAATTAAACACCTAGCTTTTTATGTTGAATATTGCTACCATTTAGCATCCCGAAAGACTGTTAGATACACATAAATTTTGGAAAAGTTTGCAAAGCTCGAAATTTTCGGAGCTCAATAATTCTTGTATTACATGAAGAAATATAAACAGAAGTGATTCAAATGATACTTACTCTGTGCATACAGAAAATATCTATGTCAAGGAAAGCGGATTCCACCAGTAATCAACCAATGTGTTAAAAGATCTCCCAGATCTAGTTACATCAAAATGTATAATAGTCACATCCAATTAACGAGAAAGGGTCATTATGCCATGCATCCATGCATCTACTCCTTTCAATTTTTCTCTCTCGATTTCGGTATTGTTACATTAAATTTTGTACTTTCGTTTTAGCTCTAAAATAAAGATATTCAAAAACTAAAAAGTCGAAATTCAGGGACTATCAAATAATTCGTTTCGCCCAAAATAAAAAAAAATTGTAACAGAAAATATCAAAAAAAAAAAAAAAAAATCTGATCATTGTGGAGATTAATTACCTTTTTGGCTGTCCTGTTTTTTAAGGGAATGTAGGAATGAGTTTTTGGTCCAATCGACGAAGTGTGAGAAATTTTCCTTGGTAAATCGTTTGCCATTCGGTAAAAGCAAACAATACACAAAGTAAAATGCTTCTATAAATAAAAAAATCACATCTTGGAAACGCCAACTGTTGTTGTCAAAGTAGTTGCCAAACGATATATCATAGCGCAAACCTCACATGTAAACACACGTTTCCAAGACATATTTGTTAGTGTACTATAGACTTATCTTTTTCTTTTCTCTCAATTCAGGGTTCTAGATGATCGTCGATGGAGAGATACGTTAAATATGGGGCAACCCCATGAATTCACTATTTAAACTGGACTCTTTGAATGGAAAATAAACTGGCTAGTTAGGAGGCAACTTTTTCTGTCTTATTGTGGCTAGTCGCCTTGTTTGAAGAATAGACAAAATTTTGGTTAATCATTGAAATCTTAGAAAAGACAAAAGAAATTCAAAAGAGTCAAAATAAGAGTAAATAGCAGCCTGTGGCTAAACAAAAATGTGGAAAAGGAATAAATAGTCTCTCCTACTAGAACGGAAACGGAAGTTTGTGGGCAGTTGAGGTATGCAAATACTCTTTTGTTATGGTTTTTTTTGTCTCCCTGACTCACCATCTACCTTTGATTATCACCGTCCACCTTGATTATATTGGAGCATCGTTGTCAATCCTGCCAAACGAGCACACATGTTCTACAACTACATAGCAAAATATATACACTATTGGTCTACAATCCAGTGGTACAAATTTGCAATGGATAGTGATGGCAGGATATAGATTTGAGAGACAAATTCGAAAATTTTTCTAGATAACAATATGAACTATTCTGGGTTAAACATACAGTACTATATTTGGTAGAACTGATATTGTTTCAACAGTTCTTTCAAACCTCTTCTGTTCTTCTACAGCAGTCAAATCTAAAAAATCACTAAAAATAGCTCATAACTTATAACTATTCTTGTAAAGGAATTTCCTTATTCAGTTGTGTTGTAAATATACAAACTGGCAGACTGTATCCAAACGTAGTTCAGGGATCTATATAATCATGATATTAGTTTCATACAAGTCTTGATCATACCAGATTACCACCACTTGTAGGCAACTATGAACGGTTTGGATTTACTAATACACTCATTCATTCACTCATAACCAAGATATTGCCCTATATTAAATAACTTATAAAAAATTTAACTAAAATTTTAATAGTTTCAATAACACCGAAGAAGACCTGTTAATATGAATCGGTAATGAAACCAAACAATCTGCATTTCCATAAGTCTCACTATCTTGTACGTTACTGTTGTATGAATACTTTTGTTTTTGACGCTGCCAATTCTACTTGAAATAAATGTCAAGTGTGACTATACTTGATAGCTATTACACTGTAGTTTTAGTATGTACTGTATGCGAGCATAACACTACATGACGTTTTCACTTGTTTTGAAAATTGTATACCATGCCTACAACTGGAACTTCTGAATATCACTTTGAATCATTTAGTCTATTTATTCGGAACAAATTCAAAAAGCGCCCTGAACCAAATAAGTTGTATCGAGAAAAAGATTAGCATTTCCGCATCCAACCAGACTGTAGCGGTGTAAGTATACTAAGAAGGCGTAAAACCTACCATAACCTACCTTCCATATTTTTTTCCATTACTGTTATAAGAGTCCAATGAAGGAATGAATAGAACGAAATGCCAAGTATAACCTAATAGTTGTTTTGTACGGATCTCGGATAGTTTTCGAAAAAACTCGGATGAAAAAGTCAAAAGTGCTACCCGGTGGCACGCAATTCAGCCTTTTGCGTTTTTGTAAAAATTTTGAAAAATTTGGATGCTGTGAATTTCATTAAATTTTCTACATAATTCGTTCAGGATCTGAGAGAATGCGAGGTACATATCTCAAAACCTTTTCTTCCGTTAATGGCATCGCATAAGTCTGTTCCAAGTTTCACTTTGAACTAATATGGGATTCTATTTCATTGCTATCAAATAAATCGGACACATCCCTTTTAAAATCAACAGCCAAATGTGACGTCCCAAACGTTCTCATAAAAGAGTCTATATAGAAGAACACAGAATGGGCTAAAAGTGCCGAAATTACAGAAGCTAAGCTGGGTTAACCACCAATCTCGGGGCTGTACAGTATTTTCTCGGCCCGAAGATCAAAAACTTTGATTTGAGTACCGTATACTATAATTTAATGATTTGCTGCAAACATTCTGTTTTTGATAACATCAATCAGATGTAAACGGTCTCATTGACGTAAAATGTCGGTGAACTGACCGTTAATGCAAAAGAACATGACCAGTTGGGTGCAAAAGAGGCTGGTACGTTGGGTGTTTCGGTTCCAGTTTTGTTTTGATTTGATAGTATTTGTGTTTGTAGACTGTGAGAGTACCGTAGAAACGGCTGGTATTGGTAAAGAAGCGAGTTAGTAGTGACTTTTGAATAAAAAAAAAGTTGGGCTCACGAGCTTTGTTGATCAACAAACGGCGTTTTGTGCGTATCTATCAAATTATACGTTACGGAAGCGAGTTAACTGTATGCAGTGTGCCAAGGTCAGATTGAACACTTTGAAAAACTTGAATCTGCCTTATGAAAATTTCAAATTTGTACACGAACAAGCTTACGGTTCTCACGGCATAAAGTTGTATGGATGTCTTTGCTCTTTCTTAAGAACTCACTTTCATTGTGTTCACGATCAGAATAATTTCAATACCGAAAAGTCGACTTAGTTTGGTTTCCAAAATATTTGACCCTATTGCAAATTACACGCGACCTGATCCCCCAACGGTTCGAGTCTGTGAATGCCTCAAGTAAGTGACTTCAAGATCATTATTTGCTTAGATCAGCTTGATGAGAATACCAAACAAAGACTTTTAAAAATAGGTGGCTTTATATAAAAGTAACTCAAAATCATCTTCCTGCTAGCTTCTACTCTTTCCTCATAAGTTTATTTACAAAACTTGTGAATCATCTGCTTTTCTACCTCAGTTGTGAGCAAATACTACTACCTACAACTTTAGACATATTTTTTGTTGATGCCTATATACAGTAGTCTCATTTACTGGTTGTTTATTTTTAATATCTGTTGAAGCTGTTCATCTAGCTGTCTAATGTCGGTTCCATTATGTTAGATGTATCGATAGAGGTGGTAAACCTTGGACTTATAGTCCTATGAGTTTTCGATGCTTCATTTTTTTGGTCAAGAACTTTGTGCCAATTCCTTTGCTTGGTTTCTCAATTTTGTTGTGCCCGGTCCGTTCTGTCTGTTAACGTTTATCCTCGGTATCATGAGTTTATATGATGCTGATGGGGCAGTTGCGAATATGTTCAACCAAAGCGGCAGTAAAAAAGGAAATACTGTAGGGAGGTTAGTACAAAAGGCAACTAGGTTTGGTTCGCTTTTATTGATGAAAATACCGTTCGATGCTTCTGCATTTTTTGGGAATGTGCTGGACATTGATACTGATTTGACTTAATGGAGAGTCTGATGTTGACCAAATGCAATTAGGGATACGAAAGTTCGTCTAACGGTCCAAAGTTATTCTTTCTGTGAGCTAGCTGATTTGATGGAAATCACAATTTGCTTTGAAAACCTCTCTCTGCAGTTTACTTTACTAAGTGTATTCAAAATAACCAACTCAAACCAGATCTTAGAATCTATTTTTCACTTCCAATGAGTATACAAAAGCCCTCATAAACTCGTGTGGTACATTTTAAGTCTAGACTCTTAGGCAGAATTAGTCTATCATAAACCATTAGGTTGACTACTTTGCACTAAAGCCTACTATTTGTGTACACTAAAAAGCCTTTCAAAGTCAAATTAATCAAGCTTTGATAGAAACCAGATCTAAACCCAATCAACTAAAAAATGCTTCAAAACTTGTTCTAAGTATTCGAACGACGAATTTTCAAAACTCGTACACTTTTTTCAAAAGGTTATTTCTGTCAACTCGCACTATGACCTATACTATGTACAGTACAGTAGATAGATAACTTATATTTTTGAAAAAGTCAGTACTAACCAGTCTCTCCTAAATTTTTTATGAGAACAAATTCAATTACAAAATTGGAAAAAAACGCGCTTCAAGTGTACTTGGTGCTTCCGCTTCAAAACTATCAGCTTCTTTCACAAAGTTGCTCTGCCACTACACACCGTGACATATAAATATACTACTACTATTCGAATACGTATAATAATATTTTAAACAAGTCGGTACAAATAAACCTCTGGTAATGTGTAGGTTAGTACTGGAAATATCTCAATATCAACCAAAAATATATCAGAAATGTTTGGCCAGCTTTTTCTGAAAACAACCTATTTCTTTATAGAGCTACTCTGTGAATACACAAATAACTTTTGAAAAAGCCAAATTGATTGGTTAATTTCAAGTGCTTCAACGATACTAACAACGGGTGATAAGTGTTTTGCTTTCCTCATCTAGAAAGCCAATTGACCAACTTACACTGCAGCTTACTATGTGTGTACACATCAAAAGAGCTTTTAATAAAATTATCCCAATTGAGCTTTTTGGATGCTTTACTTCTACAAAAGACATTTAAACAATCATTAAAAGCCTTTCTAGTATACCTGAAACTCTGAGTTCTATTAATCATTAGTTTATTGAAATATATATTTTAACCACCTTGCAATATGTTCTGCTCTATTATATGTACACAAAAAAACCCTCTCCGCTATTACAATCATTACCACACTTGCTCTGCCAAGTAGCAGAAGTTCAGAGTTCTGAATTTTGGTGGTTGTTTTTTTAGAAAGAATACTTGATAACTTAGCATTATAAGCTATTGTGGGCACAGTTAGAAAATGTGCTGTAAAACTTGGTATCAACTGAGTTTTGCTGAACCGGTTAAACTGTATAGATAATAAACAAATTTTTGGGGGGTTCCAAATGTTTGTGAGCTACTAGAGATCTTTGTTTTCACAGGTAATTAGACCAATCAAACAGACTGTTTTGGACACCATACACTATAACCTACTATGCATGCGCACTAAAGAACATCATAAAAGGGCCATCACTAGTAAACCCCATCTACGTTTTGGAGAAAGCTGATTGCTGCATGACACTCTCGAAAAATATATTCTGGATATCTAATGTATAACTACTTAAAAACTGTCCGTAAAATTGTTCCCACCATCTTGCGCTATAGGCCATTATGAGCACGTATATTATACAGGTGCACACCAGGAACTTTTTTTTTGAAAAGCCGATACTAGTATGAAGCGTAAGTAAAGTTTTTAAACAGTAACAACAATGTGGTGTATACTAGCAACATGTGCTTACTATTCATATTATCATGAGCGGTTTAAATTGGTTTATCAAGTCAAAACATTGTCTAAACCACCATGCATAATGGTCTACGGCTTTTATGGAGAGAGTGGACTAGATACTCAAGAAGAGATTCAAATTTTCGTAACCTTTAGCTGCGATATAGCTAAAATCCACAAGAGAAAAAATTGTTAGACCACAATGGATGCGAAAACAAATGATTTGATCAACATGTCAAATAAAATAAAAGAGGCATCTTGAATGTGTCCAAATTAAGTGTCAAGATTAATACAGAAAAAGCTCTTTTCACCATGGCATACTCCAAAATGCTTATAGAAGACTGGTACAGTATAGAGTATAGTTATTTCATGCTTTTAGAATTAGAATGAAGTTCTCAAGCTTCCAGATTTAAGTAAACCTTCAAAAAACGTCAAAGTCATAATAATTGAAAAAGTACCAAATCATCAGGTCTTTCACTGTTAGGTTACACCAAATTTTTACCATACAGAGTATCAACCCTAGACTAATTTTGTTGAAAAATGTTCTATCATGAGCTATTCGTGTTTTTAAAAGCTACAATATATTGAATATAAGGAAAAGTCCAAAACTCTGGCTAATAAGAAACTGATTATGAATGAATGAAACTCGGGTTATGTTTTAAGAATTTGCTAGACCCAAACTTGGGGCGAAACAAGTATGATACTTGATAGTACATAGTTTCTTTACTTATATTATTTCAGCTTTTCTGTATATTGCTGTGGAGAGTTCATAGGTTTTTGACTTACTGTTATTTCTTTATACATAATATATACTGTAGTAAAGCAAATTATATGGTATCTATTCGTGTGAATCCAGTATCGAACCAAGTATTTGCAGTGAGAAAAAGGAATGTTGACATGATGAATCGTCAACAAGTATAAGTGTTTAGCTAAGTAGTATTGAAATTGGGCAGGCACAAAAATCAAGTCATAGCTTCTGACAATAAGGCTTGAAAAAGATTGACGAAGAATCCAAATATATTTATTAAGACGTTTTTTTTATTTTATTTTTTTAGCATATGTTATTTACTTACTTATTGTATGCAGGGCGTATACAATATTTCAAAAGAAATAATATCTGAAAGAAATTGTGCCGGAGCCAATGAAGCAAAACTTAAAGAGGTTTTGACTGTTGTCTCACTAGATCCCATCCCAGTCCATATACCATAATAGCTGAATTGTATCAGAGGTGCATACATTGTAGCACCAACTACAGTTCCTGTGCAATGACAGTGTATGAATCCTTCTACAAATATATGATAGTATACAGTATAGCTTACTATCCAATTACGCTAATTTACAACGTATAAAGAAATTTCTAGTCTAAATTGTTGGGCTAAATCCACAGATACACTTTTTGATATTGTACAGTAGTATAGAGTCATATATAAGTTTTGGGATATATAAAAAGTATATGATAATATATAAGAGCCAATTTGAATCCCAGAGCAACGTTAAGCCAAATCGACCTCTCCTATTGTATAATTCTCTATTGAAAGTATAGTTTTGTTGTAAGATTTAGTAATTTTCCGAGGGGTTGCAATAATGAAGATATATTGTGGTTACCAGAGGTAAAAATTATATCAAATTTTGAATTGCATTTGATAATATTTCTATCTAATTCAGGTATAAGTTTCTCATTGTCTGATTGGTGGCAATTACACTAGCTACATATTGGTTATAACTTTACTGCTTCTGTTACCGGGTGAGATATAAGACCTAAAATATTCAAAGCTTAGAGAGTAACTGTGTACAATATTCATACTCAAACATAGCTAAGACTGCCATGCTAACGATTGTTATTTGCTAATGTTGGAAGCAGTTAAGCCTGGGGGTGAACACAATTGGTCTACAGCACTTATAGACATCAGATATTGAATTTTGTGATACAAATGTACTATAGCTATTATCCATATTATATGAAAATTTCTGCTAAATTGAAACTAGAAAACAAAACTTTGTAAAATCAAAAGTCATATATTACTTAAAGAAAAGAACTGTTCCTCGAGCAGCTCTATCATTGTCATTTTGTCAAAAAACAGCATGCATTTGTCTTATACTAAATTTTTACGGCGAGTGAAGTATTTTGTAGGGGTTCTAAGATGGTTAGAAATAAGTGATATACTGTACTTTTTTCTTCTTTCAGTACACACTGCCTCAAAGGTTTTATAGCGGTCGGAAGTGACAAACTTCACCGACAATGGGTGATTCTCATTTATCTCGGATAATTTATTGCTTTTCCCAAACTTCATAAAGCATACCTGGCTATGGTATTATTATTAGAAATAATAGTGTTCAACGGCTGATGATTTAGATCCAAAATTTTATGATAATTTCACAAAAAACTGCTTTCAGCAACCCAAAATGTTGCACAACTCTGAATTTGAGCTATACAAAGCCCATAAAATAGCAGCTTGTGGAATTCTGACTCTCTTGTTTTGCAAAAAGGGTATGGTGCAAGTAGAAAGGGAAGGATAATCAAAAATCTGAACAATGACATTGTGCGACTAGTCTCGAAATAATGTCGGCGCTAACATTCTGATGACAAAATCCATAGTCAAGCTTGTTATCAGCTCTATTGCATTCAACTTTAAGCTTAGACCATCATATGTGGAGGTTTAATATGATGCAAAAGGATAATACTATATCCCTGTAACATGGCTAGAGGGGACCAAATAGTAAATTTGGTGAGTATTAACTATTTTATAGATTATAATGTGTACAGTAACTATGCCATAAGTTAATGAGCCTCTATATACAGGCAGTAAAATTAATTATTGATTTTGCTACTTTTTTTCAACTTTGTGCAAAAAAAGATCTGGCATGTTTGTGAATTTTCAAGAGCCTAGACGTGACTTGTTAGGCTAGACTGTGGGACATAGGTAATTACCAATGTAAAGTGACAGCCTAGGAAACCTAAGTAATTAATATTATTTCTTTTCAATAGTAGGTAGTAACTAAATATTTTGTATCTTAAAGATGGTTGTACTGTACGTACTGTACGCACATTTTCACCTGCTTTTTGCTAAAAAAATTTCATGGATACAATTAGTACTCAAAAATTTTATTTTTTCCAAAATTCATATAACAGATAAATTAGATACAATAGAAATTGCTAAATTTGCTTATGTGGTGTGGTCTATCCAACCTCAAGCTCGATAATTTTCATTAATGCTAACCACTGTAGAACGCCATACTAATCAATAAAGTGGGCAGGCTTTGTAGTATCATGACATTCAAAAAGTTTTTCATATGTCAGTAAGTTTTAAAGTCTTTGTGTTGCGCGAAAAAACGCCGTTGAGCCACTTCTTAAAGACGCAAACCACACCTGTACAAGATTTTTTTGTTTTTGGACAACTTTGACGTCTCGAAAAAAAAAAAAAAAAAAAACTTCAGAACACATTAAGAATTTGGCCAATCATTGATGAGCGGCTTTTTTTGAACGAACAAACATCAAGTGGCACCTGGTGATGGCCCCATAGCTCGAAAGACACAAAGGTCAATGAGGTTTGTTATTATACAATTAACTGTTTTTATATCTAGAAAAGCACTATCATATGTGCTACACCGAATAGACACAAATCATCTAAACAATTAAATATACAAAGTATTGTTTAATAAAAATGCTCCAAGTGTTTTATATTCCCGACTCTAAGTTTTTTCGTGATTGTATTGCTTTTTAGTTTCATATCTATTTTCTATTTTCTCTTGTAGAGTTTCAAGCATTTTTCAAGGATAGTCTCAGTATGCATTTTTTATATCAAAACCAACATTTCCAACTGCTCTTCTATGGCTGTCTTTTAAGTTACATTAGCGGAAAATATTCTCTGGAAAAGTTGAAACGACCTAATAATCTAATGTATTTAATAGCCAAATTTGAAGCTACTCAATGTAGCTGGGGTATTTGCATCTGGCAGATTCCGGGATATATTATGATTTAGGGCGCGTTCTGTTTTGTGTGCTTTTGTGCTTTTTAACTTTGTTGCGTTCTGTTTGCGTCTGTACTTTTGTGCAAAAAAAGAAAATGTTAAAAAGTTGCGTTCTGTTTGCGAACAAAGTAGAAAAGTTGCGTTCTGTTTGCAACTGAACATTTTATTTTTGCACAAAAGTTGCGTTCTGTTTGCATCTAAACATTT
>JAJMKR010000060.1:115229-146995 GCA_030563945.1 Geotrichum australiense | reverse complement strand
TTATATCTTCTGTACATAAAGTCACCATTGGTCTAGTATACCACAAAGGGCCGCATCATCATTAAGATCACTGACATGTACACAACAAACAGATAGACGTCAGTACATGGGAGATATTGGGTAACAAGCATTCTGATGATACCCACTCTACAGTTGAGGACTACCCATTGAATTTCTGGAATTGTATCTTAGTTAACAGGCTATGGCTAGTTCAAAGGGCATGCTATAAAATCCTGAACCCCCCTTATACTAACACTCGCATATGGCTGACTTGAAGGTCTGTGAAGCAAAATATCTACATTTCATGTGGGCTCCAAAAATGTTTTGAAATATTTGAATATCTAGAAGATAATTGAGTGACTGTATAAATGTAAGAAGAAGTGTATAGATGGATAGAGTATAGTAAGAAGACTAGTACCATACACTTTTGGAAGTTGTTCAATGGCGTGGAGTATTGTAGTGCTGATTTGAAAACTGTTATCACTTGTATGAAAATTTTGTGCTGAATTTTTGGTGCAAACAAAGTTGGGCAAACTATATATACTGCCCATGTTTAAAAGTTGAAAGTATTTAATCGTAGCAAGTGTATGCTTTTCGGCAACCAAAATGTCAACCCTAAATTTGCTACTTTTATAGAGCATTCAGGCATTTCAATTAAACGACCGTTTTGTTTTCAACAGGTATTTTTGCACCATTATAGTATTAATGTATATGATAGCATTGACAGAAGAAAACTTGAGCCTCTACAATTGTTAAGCTTCAGATACAAGTTTAGTTAACTTGCTCACTGCTCACAAAATTGCAGCAAGCCGTTTCAAAAAGCCTTTAGCTTTCAGAGAATTCTTTTTGTGGTAAAACATCCGTGCTGATGAAAAATTTGATGATAAAAATGTCTTAATATTATATGATACACCCTTGTATACTGTACAATATAGCTGTTGACAACTTATTTATCAATCTTAAAAAATTTTAAAATTTAGTTTTCACGTCTTTCAGAAACTGATGTGTGATAAAATGTAGAGAGTAAATCGAACAGAGCTGTATATCAATATGCAATATAGGGTCCACAATTTTTTAGCATTATTTCATATTTGAATTTACAAAAACTTTTTGTCTTCGTGCGGTTTCTTACAGCAACATTGGCTTTATTATTTTTCGTTGGATATTGCATTTTCAATATACTGTAAATGCGGCAACTCAGTTCTTCCATACAATCTATGAGTAATTTAGAATTTTGGGAGAGGGTATAAATGAATTACAGTACGTGGAACTGGACTAGACTTTGAGATTTGGTGTAGAGAAGACTCTGAAAAACCGCTGCTAATCCTAACCGATCCGGATTTTATATTTTAGGCAATATTCTTAAAATTTAACAAAATGATACTGTTAGAAGATTAGACCATAGGTGCTAACACAGTTTACATTTTCCAAGAACAAAAATAAAATCTATGGTGTTGAAGGAAAATAAATTGTTTTGGGCTCCAATACTAGCCAAAAAAGAAAGTTGAACGTAGAAAGTCTTACTGAAAACAAAAGAATATAGAAAATGACTACAAAACCAATTACTGTAACCTATAAAAGTAGCTGACGGTCCAAGGAACTATCCAAGAGCTACTCGATCTTAGGATTTCTGCCAAAATACTAGGGTAAACATAACATATACACCTCAAAACGAAGGAGATTTATATTAACAAGACCCTCGTCATATAAAAATGGTGTGATCCATTGTCAGAGTTAACCACACTTGTGAAAGGTAGTTCACATTGGAAAAATTGTGTTTTTGAAGCAAAAACTGGCAAGCGCCGCCGAAAACCAAACTTAAGAACTCACCAGAAAATTATTTCAAAAATCAGAAAGTCTCGTAATGTCAAGCCTTAATAGACAGACAGATTGTTTTCAGTAGATGAGACTCCCAAACGTGAATTTTGCAGTACTAAAAACTAGGGAAACTTGCTGCTGCAGAAGAAAAAATTGAAAAATTCAGCAATGAGATGTGCCAGATAACTATAAGTATGGTAAAAGACATTGATAGATAGCTTGAAGTAAAGTAAGCACCACAACAATTTAAGAAGAGCCATGGTTTTTGAGTAGTTAAAATGCTTTCAATATACTCCAAGTGTTGCATTGTTTTAGATAGATCTAAAATCAAACAATAAACAACAAAGAAGGAAAGAAATTTCAAGAACCACTCATTGGATCAAATATTATTAAACCCACCAGCAATTTCTTCAATCATTGCCATAAAGCTTTACAAGAACAGAAAACAATTCTAAAGTAATAAACAGTAATCATAAAACTCGTGGCATCACTATAGTATATATGCCATCACATTTTGATATAAAAATTGCAATGCTTCAGAGTATTAATCTGATTTTCATCACCTTTGGTAGTTTTTTTAGTAGCTGTATGAGCTAGATTTATGGGCAAATAATGAGTAGCCTCTAATTAGAGAGTTTTGGGACTGTAACTTTTTCTTCCAGGAACCCAAAATCAAGCATTCAACTATACATAAACATATGCGTACAGTTTGATTACTGAAGTAGATTTAAAAAATCATCAACATGACTCTTACCCACTTTGTACTATGTAGAATTCCACATGGTATGGCTTTTTTGTAAGGCAATCAGTGTATTGATCAAATGTGTTGCTTTACGTTCCACTCCTATAACTAGTGATATACTCTTAATTGAAACCTTTTAACTGTTTCTTGTAATCTGTACTTAGTGTTTGTTTTCTGCAAAAGCAGATCAGGAAATCTAAAGATTTTCAGAATCAATTGTTGATACAGGCGCTTTCATATTTGACTTGTATGTCTACATAACAAGATTATTTAGACATGTCGTTATATAATAGTGTTTGTATACCCATGGTAATTTTATACACCTTGAGATATACTAGGCTTTACCAACAAACTCCAAAACCTCTTAAAAATAACATCCCAATATATCTATTCACTATTCAATTTGAAAACTTACTTATTATCAGCAAAATACACCTCGATGTATCCCGTGTAGTTTGAGCAGGCAGAAACAATGTCAACTATCTGAGGTAATATGTGCTTTAGAGAACGGGGTTAGTTTGACATTTTGTTAACTACTTTAGTTTTTACCTATTCTAGTCTAATAAATAATTCTAGATTGTCAAGTAAACGCGCCAAGGATATTATTTTAAACGAACATATGCTAAATATAGCTTGAGCATTGACACAGAAAGCTCTCAGGTAAATCCTGCAGCAGAAGGTACTGACTTGTTTGGAAGCACAATAAAAAGTGTATCTGATAAAGGAACCGTTTGCAAAATATTTAACATGATGCTTCTGAGTAGGATAAACGACAACAAAAAAATAGATTTTATTTGAATCTTTCCAGCTATGAAAAAGATCTGTAGATGTCTTAGCAACTTACCAAGAGGAAGACCATAATGTAAAGCACAAAAAAGCTATCCAAAAACGGCTATTTTAGATCGTTAGTTGAACGCTTGAAATAATAAAGTGATAAGGTCTGTAGGCTCCTAATCAAAAAGAAAATCAAAAAGTTCTCAATAAAAATTAGATGAATTAAAAATTAAACCCCTTGTGGGAGAAGTTGACTCTGGCACGTTTATATTGAAAGGATTATTGCACCAACATATAACTATTTATTCAGTAAATCAGTTTTTGTTTTTTAGCTTAGTTTAATTAAAAAGAAATAGAAATGTTGTCTCAAAGGATGACATGCCTAAGTAGAAGCCAAATACTCTTCAAATTCTCTGCCAAAAGACAAACAGACCAGTGTCTTTTAATAGTGCAAATATGCTTAATGAGCTGGTATCATTATTAAATAGTAAACAAGATATTAACTCTTACAATCAAAATAATGTGAATTATGAATCTCAAAATAGTTAGGCCTTCTATCGTTCATAATATACCACAAAACAATTATCAGCAGAGACTTGCAATATAACGAGGAGTTCCATAAGAATCTTACAGATTTCAAATCTGGCCAATTGTGGTATTATAAGATTTCCAAGACAAGGATACGCGGAGTGTTCTACAGTAGTAACCATCGGCTAAAGATGACGTTTGAGAAAGACGTAGGCTCAAAATACATAAATTCAACTAATTGAAGGACGAGTGTAAAAAGTACAAAACGTTCATAAGAGAAATAAATATAGTCAATAACTTACGACATAAAATTTAGGTCAATTTTTTCAGGTATGATTATTAATCTATTACCAAACACGGGAAGGGACAATGTAAATTTGATTGAACTAATTTTGTTTAAGTTTCTTTGTCAGTTCGACCCTGGCTAAGGCCTTCAGTCCCAACCAAAATTTAGCTTCGGCTTTGCAAACTATTACGAATATTGACACGTCGCACATTGTTCAAGCAAAAGATGTGCCAACTTCATACGCAGCACATAGAGCCCTAACCGAGCGGTACCTGGAATGGGTGAATCCACTAGGCGCTCGTATTGTACTTTTCACATGTGCATGTTTTATGTGACAACGAGCAGTGTTCCTCTATCTTTTCCCAGCCAAAGTAACCTAACCCAGACCTAACCCTTTATACGTATACCACTATTTTTTTTTTCAATCCCAATGAAAAAAACGGAAACAAATTTTTTTTTCTCGCCTGTGAACTTTACTTTATTTCATTAAATAGGGAAGAGTAGACTATCATAATATATCGGTCCGAGTAGGATTCAACACAAAATGGATACTCACGCCTTATATACTTGCTTCGAAGCTACCCTTCAGTCTGATCCAAACACTCGTATGCAAGCTGAATTACAGCTGAAGAGTGCTGAGTCGACGCCTGGCTTTATTGGCGCTTGCTTAGATATAGTCGTTGAGCCCCAGGTACCTGATCATATCAAAACTGCAGCAGTCGTCTATTTGAAAAACAAAGTCGACAAATGTTGGAATCCTTATGTGCCAGTCAATAATCCAATCCAAGAAGAGGAGAAACCTGTATTCAAGGAAAGGCTAATACTTGCCTTAGTCAAAGTCATCCCCCAGTGCAGACCTGTTCTTGTTAAGACCCTGAATATCATTGTTTCCAGCGATTTTCCCAACAAGTGGCCTGAGCTGCTTGATGCTACTTTAGCTCTTTTCAGATCTTCAGATTTAGACTCGACACGCGCTGGCCTGACTCTGCTCCTCGAAATGTGCAAATATTACCGATGGAAATCTGGCGACAAGAGAGACGGGCTTAACCATCTCATCGAAACATCATTTTCTGGTGTGCTGAACATTGGCCAGTCTCTTGTAAATGAGACCAGTAACACAGCAGGCGAAATGCTGCGAGACATCTTGAAAATCTACAAATGTGCCACCTATCAAGAATTGCCAGTTATATTGCAACAACCGGCCAATATGAACGATTGGGGTTCCCTTATGCTTCAAGTCATTCAAAAAGACCTTCCTGAGGATGTTTTGAAATTATCTGTTGATGACAGAGAATTAAACCCTTGGGTAAAATCCAAAAAATGGGCTTTTGCTAATCTTTACAGATTGTTTTACAGATATACCAATGTCAGGAAAAACTCTTCTACTCGACATGGCGATTACGCTGAGTTCAGCAGAAACTTCATGGCCAACTATGTCCCCCAATTGCTGAATGTTTATTTTGCTCAAATTGAGCTTTGGGTATCTGGCAAAATCTGGCTGGGAAAAGCCTCATTGTATTATATTCTTATCTTTTTGGAGTCATGCATCAGCTACAAGGACACTTGGGCTATACTCAAACCTCACGCAAAAACAATTGTTTCTCACGTTGTGTTCCCATTGATCTGCACAACTGATGAAGATATTGAAACTTTTGAAAACGAACCCGAGGAGTACATTCACAAAAACATTGACATATTGGACGAATCAAACACCCCTGATATGGCAGCCATTAACTTTTTGTCTACTTTGGTTGGCAAACGATCTAAATACACCCTGAATGATACTTTGGAGTTTGTTCAAGTCATTGTCGCCAATCACGCCAGAAACCCGGAAGACTTGGATTTGGCTCGTCAACAAGAAGGTGCTCTTAGAATAATGGGTTCTATAGCTCATTTGATTATCAGTAAGGGAAGCACATACTCCAATCAGATTGAAGAGTTTATTTCACAATACGTGTTCCCAGACTTTTCTTCGATTCATGGATTTTTGCGTGGAAGAGCATGCCAGTTCCTTAACGTTTACGCTGATTTCAAGTTTGAAAAGATTGAAAATACTTCGTTTGCGTATCAAAGTGTCTTGAAATGTTTGGAAGATGAGTACTTGCCAGTTCAAATGGAGGCCGCATTAGCTTTACAACCTTTGGTTAGACATGACTTGGTAAGAACAGCCTTGTCCACAAAGATTCCTGAAATCATGACCAGACTGCTGGACTTGGCCAATAAGATGGACATTGATGCCATTGCTGGCGTTATGGAAGAATTTGTTGAAATATTTTCGGTTCAATTGACACCTTTTGCAGTAGATATTTGTACCAAGATGTGTGACCAGTTGAAGAGGTTATTAAATGAATTGGCTGATATCCAAAACAAAGAAGGCAGTGGTGAGATTAGCTACGATGAGACGCTTAGTGACGACAAAACAATGACTGCGATGGGTATCCTAACTACTATCTCCACCTTGCTTTTGGCATTGGACAATGCTAGTTCTGTTGTCATTGAACTGGAGAACATTCTTAAACCAGTAATTTCTTTCATTCTAAGAGAACACATGTCTGAATTCTACGCCGAGTGCTTCAGTTTGATTGATACTTCAACATACTGTTTGAAGACCATTTCGCCTACTATGTGGACTGTCTTGCCTGAAGTTCATACCGTTTTCAAGGACGACGGAATCGATTATTTGACCGAACTTTCGCCTGCCTTTTTCAATTATCTGCAATATGGCGCTGAAGTTATTGGTCAAACCCCCGAACTTTCTGCATTGTTTTACGATATATTCAACACGGTTATGGTTGACGAAGACCGTCTTGATCAAGATGATAAAGCTACAGCATGTGCCCTTGGTCAGCGATTTTTGCTCAATTTGAGAGGAAAAGTTGACAACTATGTTCCATTGATGCTCGATACCGTTGTCAACGCTATCGATGCTAACAGATCTAAATGGAACGTTGTTTATCACGTCAATTTACTAGAAGTTATTCTTTCCGCACTCTGCTACAACCCACAGATCACTTTTGAATTTTTGGAACAGAGAAATTACACACAAACATTCTTTGGAGATTGGTTCCAAACCATGGAAAAATTTACAAGAGTATACGATTTGAAATTGGCAGCTTTAGCAATGACAAGTGTGTTTAGTCTAACAGACCAGCAGCTGCCTGCTAGTATTCAACAAAACTTGGGACAAATCGGAAAGGCATTGTTGGAAGTTGTGGGCAAATTACCTGAGGCTATCAAGAACAGAGAAAAGTTGGACAAGGAGTACAAACCAAGCTCCGATTTTAACTCTTACGATGACGAGGTCGAGGAATGGAATGATGAAGTCGATGATGACGAAGAGGATGATGCGGACGTTGATGGAACTGGAGAGTATTTGGAATACTTGAATACTGAAGCCTCTAAATTCTCACTCAAAACGGAAGAATATTACGATAAGCATGATGAATTGGAAGAGGAACCACTTGTCGAAACTGTGCTGGACAATGTTAATGTGTTTACAATTGTGAAGGACTTGTTTATTGATATCAAGAATGGACAAAGTGTTAGGTACGAAATGATCATAGGATCGTTGTCGGAAGAAGGAAGAACTGTGCTAGCAGAAGTTGACAAGTTGCAGTAAACAATGGTGGGGTTCAGAAGGAAGGAAAACATTTTATTTTTTAGGTGTGATTTTAATAGCATTTGTAACTGAAGAGAAAAAAAATAATTATTGAAAGACAGTGGCTTTTATTGAAAGGATTTTGAGTTGTAGTATGAGGAAGTCGTAATTTTTGTGTAAAAAATATGGGTTTAAAAAGGGGGTTGGTTTTTAGGGGGAGTTATTGTGTTTTGTATATTTAAAGTGAAGCTTGAAGAGCATTTCGTGGTAGCTATATAGATGCCTGTAAACTATTTCCAACCCAGATTGTTAATGTCGATACATTGAAGCCAAAACTCCTTACCATGCCCCATTTTTCTTTGGTTGTACAATGTCCCCATAAATTTCACATCTACACATTTCTGCATCTTGATTTCGATACAGCGTGTCATTCTAAGAAAGCTTTTTTATTCAGAGCGTTTGGGACTCATTTGTCAGTCGAATAATTAAATGAAACTGGTAGATATTTTTTTTAATCAAGATTGTGGGTGGAGTGAAATGGTAGCTGTGACTTTAGGGACTATAAAAGACGATAGTTGGTTACAAAAAAGAACTGCTCTTGGTACTAGATGAAGTGTCTGGACAGACAGCTGCAAAAGGTGTATATGAATAGTACAGATTGGAGTAATTGCTAGTAGAAGTGTTTATGAACAAGATAGACAGGTAGCAATTGTTCTGAATAATGATCACCGGTCGACTTGTAGAAGGTAATGGTATCGATTAACAAGCAGTTTTTTTATTAGCGACAAATTGATTATCATTCAGCCAGGTATTTCTCATTATCATGTAAATTCAGCTTATGATATCTTTATGTATCGTGACAAACTGAATAAAAAACCAAGTCCAACAGATGTGATCTTTTTTTCAAATCCACAGACAAATTTGGCTAAAACGTGTACCATATTATGGATTGTGTATTCCAAGGATGATTCCAGTAGGTTCTTAATCAAGTGTCTTCTGTACAGATGTGGGCCATTTTGTACAGTTAGCGGGTTAGATATACAAAAGCATGGATGGATCATAGATGGCAATGACATGATGAAAGAGCCATAATTGAAAGGGGTTGACCAATACAGCATTTTCATGTTAGCAAAAAGGAGTCAATGTTTCTAAAATCCTGATGCGTTCTACGGGTAGTTTACATTCACCACAACTTAAACCATTTAATACTTATTTCCTACATTCATATAACTGTTTCACAACTTTTTTTTCTTTTCTCTCAAAGAATAAAATACAGTAACAGATTGTTCGACAAATGGTTGTTACAAATAAGCCAGTCTCAAATACCCTTTTGAATTCCGTGAATAGACAAATGTAATAGGTTATCTGACTACAAAGACTTTCTGAGTTGTATTAGTGGACTAACATAATGTATGCTGGTAAAGGGGCATGCAATATATGGAAAAAAATTTGCTTTGTAAGATGGAAGGAAAGATGGTGTTTAATAGTGTGTGATAAATATCACCAAGGTACACCTAAGTTTATTAGTTCAACAGTTATAACTTGCATCATCATCAATTACGATTATTACTTTACGTTACCTTACTTTCCATGAAGCAATATCACAGCACTTTAACCAACTGGGTACATTTGTCTGTGGCTAGCAGTAATTATATACATCAAATTCAATCGTTTTTATCTGAAGCCATGTCAATAGCTCATAAGTTAGTTCACCCAGTACTAGCAAATTACTTAGAAAGATTTACACGAACGTACACTTTTTAGTCCACAGAAGTGTCTATACACTCGTGCATTTTAATCACCAGCCAAATAAGCACCACTTGATATTCCTGATGATACATTTCCAGAAACAACTATTGTTTGTGTATTTAGAGTATGTTCTACAACACCAAAATGTAAAGTTCCCGCTGAATGAAAATTTGAACCCATGATTTCATACATATCCATATTGTCATTTGACTCATTTCACACAAAAATGGCCCTTGATACTGTGTAAACTACACGCTCTGGGGTTCAATTATGACCAAGCATGACCTTACAGTCTTCCTGGTGGTGATCAAAACTTCGTTCAAAAGTGAACCACACACTCACAAAGTAATACAGTGCTCATCAACCCGCTGATTTACTGATAAGCAAATCCCATATCTACACACGATACCGGTCCTCAGTCCAAGTTAAGTTTAACCAAAGTAACTCACTCACTTGGGTCTATCTTGTCATATAAGTTTGTCCTACTGTAGTAAGTATGGCCGTTGAAACTTGATACTTTTTTTTTGAACCAGTTCTCGGTTCAGAATCCGGAACTTTTCATGCCAACTTAAAAGCCAGTGTGTGCGTGTATATATGAGTAATGAAAAGAGATGGTGATGAGTGCACGGTCATGCGGTGGTTAGTTTTGTCAATCATCCGTTTTTTTTTTCTTGTTTCCTGATATGGCAGAGATGATTTCTGTAGTGGTCATGCTACATTGGTTATCTATTGTTTGTAAATTTAGGTGTCATCATTGTATTTACGTAGAGTACTTGGAAATGATTAAGGGCTTGGAGTGTACGAGAATGCGTATAAAGACTATGAGTGTAATGTACAGTTCATCTTATCACAAAGTCAAGTATCCTTGCTATTACTTGATACCTTTGACCAATACTGAAGCATCAAATTTCATCTACACACCAAACAAAGATAGTAAGTGAACTCCGTCAAGAGTCAAGACAGGCACCTTACAGAAAAACAAATATCTTAATAATCCATCCATCCAAAACTGTACCCACCACGAACTGACACACATTATCATTTCCCAGTTTTCCTTTCTTTCCAAGAAAAAAACGAACTTTTACAATCAAACCTAAGTTTATATCCCCCGTCTCTCTTCCAAAAGACAAGTCAGGAGGGCCCGCACAAATACAAACTTTACGAGAACTGTATCACCAAAAACGACCAACCATAAAAAGCCAATTGTGTTGTACTGTACACTTTATAACTGTAAAATCGCATTTTTCATTTTTTCAAATGCAAGATGGAAGAACGAAAACAAGACAATAACGAAGTTCTTTCCCTTTTATGGCGTTCCGGAGTCACAGTTGGGCTTCAACGTTTGTATGAAATTGCCATTTTAATGCTTCCCTCCACAAGAAACGGGCAGTAAAACCTGGGTACTGAAAAAGAAGAACAAAAAAAAACGTTATTATCGATTACAGTTAGAATTCAAGTCATACAAGTATACAAAAGTTTCCGCTCACCTTACCTTACACAAATAGGCATTTGTAAGAGTATAAATGCATCGAACAGTTTTGCATTAAATTGGAGGATTTGCGGGATGTAAACAAAGGTGGAACTATGGGTTGATTTCCTGTACGATACATGAAATCAATGGAGAGTGGAGAATGAGTATATATTTATATAACTATACTTGAGCATCTGGACAACAGAGCAAACTCTTTGTAATGGGGGTTGGTATAAAAATTGTTTCTTGTTTAAAAGCACTCCGGGAATGTTCAGCATAAGACTTTCACGTTGTTGGTATAAAGTGGTCATGCCATAGGTGATGGATCCAGATCCACTTTAGCATGCTGTACAAAAATGAAAATTTGGAAACGACGGGACATGGATGCAGGGTACATGTTCCGCTACAATACCCGGCTAGATATCTCAAACAGTACTTCCAAAATAAGTGGAATAAAGAAGAACGATAACAACGTCTATATCTGGTAGACTTACCTAGCCATGAAGTAGAGAAATCTCAAGTACACCAGTTTTCAAACCGTTTTTCTATTCCTTTTTTTAATATCCAAGATCTTCTCAATAAAATCCCTGAAGCATGATATACCAACTTGTTTTTCTTTTCAGTTTAATGTTCAGTTCAAGGGTCCATGTTTATTTTTTGAAAAAATCTAATAGAGTAGAATATGACACATATTTTGCAAAATAGGGCAACCGGAAGAGTTGGTGGATACTTTTATGTCAATCCAAAGAAGTTTCGTGTTATTTCGTAAAATCATCAAGAGTATTCCCGTACTTGCTCCTGGGACCTGGAGCTTCCATCTTACTGCAGTAGATTTATATTTACGAACTTACAATTTGAGATATGTAACTTTAAACATTTGAATTTGAAAAGAGAAAAAAAAACCTCATCACCAGCATGGGAGTTTATGTGTTGTTGTAACTTATAAGGCAAATAGGCATGCTTTTGCTAAAAATCAGGTACACTATTTTCCATGCTGTAATACAATATGAGATTTATGATCATGGTCACAATTGACAATAATAATATCCACCTATTGGTCAACGCACTGTACAGTTCCAAAACAGCAGAAAACAGAAATAATAAGTTACTACTACCACTCACACCGCCGTTATTGAAAAATTAAGCACCTTCCATCATATTATTATTTTTCAGTTCGTTGCATATAAAATATCTCTACAATGTATATAAATATATCATCCATAATACATGGATATAAATTCATATTATTCGCATCCAATATACTACACTACTAACTTACAATGTACAGCATGCACACACAAAACTTTTTGCATCTTTTAGCGTAGCGGTTGAAACCAAAACCTTTTGTGGTTACATACTGAAACCAAAAAAAGGGCGTGCTTGCGCTCCAACAGGTGTTCAGTTCCGGGTGTGGACAGTCCATCAAGACTAGGAAAAAAAAATCATTCACAACTCTCCGCGACACAAACCACAGGCCAGTCGTCACAGCACAGTGCAATGTTACCAAACGGTACTAGGATGTGGTCTGGCTGGTTGAAAGTTCGCTGTACTGTATGTGGAAAGAGAGAAAAACGTTGGTTAAAGGGTCTTTTTGTTTGGCGTTGTGTGTACTTGTTGTACAAGCATAGAAAACTTGAGGAAAGAAAGAAGGAAAGAAGATGGAAAGATTTCGGGCTATTTTATTTTTATTTCAATACTGTAATCAGTATAGATTCGTTTTTGCTTATAGCACTAACAAAAAGGAACACGTACTCTAAAGGACCCTATCCCGAATCAAGTAATAATAGCAGAACAACCCAAATGCATCTTCTACCAATTCCCAGGGCATCTATTAATCCATACTCATACAAGTTTAGTACACACAATACACTAATACAATATCATATTATAAACTTGACAAATTTGCGTAACATAGGATTATTATTTTTCATTCTAGTTGATATTATTATCATTTTTGAACACATTCGGTTGGAACAAGTTGATCAGTGCTCAACTTATTTTTGAAATTTTTTCAAATTTGAAGTTTAGGTCGGAGTCAACCAGACCAAACCAGAATTGGGCTTAGCGTGGTAGTAATCAAGTTAAAATAAAGTGTTTATAATAATAATACACTTGAACCGCAACCACAAGAAAAGATGAATATAATCTTTTCACTCTTTCGGCAAATGCTTTTGTTTATGGCATAGTCTTTTTTTCATAATAATATCGTGAAAAATCTAAAAATCAATGTAATAAATATATGTAATCGTATAGGTAGGTGGTAGGTAGGGTGTGCCTGGTGGTAGTAGTTCATATATATAGATACAATAATAATCTAATCTAGTCTGTGGGTGGAGTAGTAGTTAGTTCCAAAGGAAAAAAAAATAATACTAAAAGGACGGATCATAAAGGTCCAGAGCGGTTCTTTCACTTTCACTACCGGATCTGAACATAAACACTTTTCCTCTTCTTCCAGTCAAATAACGATAATGCAAAGTATTTTGAATTGAGAATATTTCAGATAGAATCTAAAGTAAGAAAGAACTAAAGACATAATGTAAAACAAATAAACCTTCCCATTCTCTCCTCCTTTTCACATTCCATTCGGTAAAACCAACCTGTCCCCATACACAAACCACGTACTGTACAGTTTTCATTTCACAAACCACTCGCCGCACCCCCAATACCCAGGAACTTGATCCACCACTTCATCCAAATCAACACCAAGGTATCCTCGAAACTTGCGTCGTCGTCGTTTGTTCCGTGCCATTCTTCTCGTACCTACAATCTCATCTCCATCTTCACCCATCTTTATGCCCCTTTCAAAACGCCCAATTGATCTAACGTAAGGAAGAACCTCCGTATAGCATACATGCTGCGTTGCTGTTGCACAGGACTGAATGCCGGTTAGCAAATAAGTTACCTGCGCATTGGATGGGGCTGAGATTCGTGGTGGTGGTGGTAGTAGTGGTAGTGGAAAAATATTGCCGTCGTAGTAGTAATTATTATTATTATTTCTACCATCGTTGAAATAATAATCTTGTGAAAAATAAAAATTATTATCATCATCATCGTCACTAGAATATGATCGATCAGCCATCATCACCCTGGAACCAAACAACAAAGACTCGCCGCCCAGATGCTCCTCCACCACTCGCCTAGTCAGTTCAGGAAACACCTGCAGCTCAAAGGGGTACCCTGGAACCACCGAGTCAGGATAGCTTGACAGTTCACTGAGTCCCAGAATTCTATCGTCCAAATACTCTTCTTCCAACGAAACCGCAAACTGCGTTTTAGTTCCAGACTCCAAAATATCTGCATCTGACAAAACAGAAATTTGTCGCGCCCACCCATCTATTGTTGTTAGCGTAGTCTTTAACTTGTCATGGCAATGCGGTCGTCGCCCTGATTGTTCTGTTGCTGCTGCTGTTGCTGCTGCTACTGCTGGTACTGCTGCATCTGCTTTGGATACTAATGCACCTGTGTTGGCAGCAGCTTTAGCTATTTTGGGAATAAACTCGGGACCCCAAAATTGCGCTTGGTTAAGATTCGCCCGGAAATCACACCCTCTTGGTAGCTGCTTTAACAATCTATAATTATCTTCATCATCGTCATCATCATCGTCATCTTCTTCTTTTTTTTCAAACTGTGGTTCCCATCCCAAAACAGCTCGCAAACTTTCCCTTGTTTCCACCTCAGACAACCGTTCAAACCGTACCACCATCGGATTCATTGTACCAATAATCCCATACGGAATCATCTCCACGCTTTCACAAGTCATGACAATCGGCCGCCGCGTGCACTCAACCAGCCTTTCCACGCCTTTCCAAAACGACGCGTCATCTGGGAACAAAATGTCAACCTCATCTAGGAGGATAATGCTCCGTGTGAGGTCACTGTTGACAAGGTGGGAATTGGCCATGCCACCAAACCGGGAAAGTACACTCTTGCTATTCCGTAAGTCAATCGGGCTAGTCTCAAACACCTGCGCACAAAGTTCTGCTGCTGCTGCATAAACTGCACTAGACTTGCCCGTCCCTGATTTGCCTGTTAGGACTAGAATCTGTTTGGAATGTTTGGGTTCTTTCTCAGAATAGTCACCATAATCATCATCATCGTCATCATCATCGTCTTCTTTTGTTTCTTCACATTCCCCATTGTTATCACTTTCACTGTCACTGCTGTAAACCACAAATCCGTCTAGATCGTCATCCTCAACCCTGCTTCTTCCTTTTTTATTTTTACTTTTCCCACTCCGCGACAACTTGCTCTTCTTTGTTCCTTTACGTCCTTTCTGCTGCTGCGTCAGCAGCGATGACGGCGGCTTGTATTCCAAATCTCTAAACACCTTCCGTAGCCATTCGGTCACCTGTGCTCCTGCATTGTTTTTAGTTACAATGCTCGACCCTTTTTGTGGCATCAAATCTACCATCCACAAATTATTTCCATGCACCTTCCGAGGGTTGTGTGGAACAACACCAGGTACGCTTTTTTGTGAGGTAGACGTGCCCGTGACAGAAGTGGTATTGGTACCACTAGCAGTCAATTTAGTTGATACCTTGTTGACCACATACTCTGAAACACCTACTTTGATTTTTGGTGCTAGTGGAAGTGTCAGAGATAACGGTGACTTTCGAGGTTTTAAAAAATCTTTTATTATCGTAGTATACTGTGAGGTCGCACTTGAATCAGCAATGCCACGAACGTGTAGTTGTTCCAATGTGGGGAATGCAGGTTCTTTTGGTGTGTATCCTGGTGTAAGTGTTTCCGAAAATATTGTTTGCTGTGGCAAAACCGGTTCAGGTTTAGCAAAATAAGGATGTTTATGCTTATCTTCTGCCTTTAGAAAGAAAGGATGTAGAGGTTTAGGCTCTATATGTATTCAAGAAAAAAACAAATAGTAATTTAGTTCTGGTTAGTTAAAAACAGTACCATAAAAAGCTTTGAGGTGAGAGTCACAGTGAGACACAAAAACTCATGTATTAGTGAGGAGCATGAACATACTTTTTAACTGCGTTTTGGGTCGTGATTGATCAGAATCATAATCTGAACCACACGAAGATTCACCATTTACCTCACCCTGCGTCCGACACCTGTTTTCATCCTGCGAGACAACCACATTCTTCTCTTCCTTATCTTTCCTTCTAATCTGAGTAAAAAACGGATGAATAGGTTTCGTTACCTGTCTATTATTCGGTTCATTCTTCGACTGCGTTGTTAAAACTTGACTCTGATCCAGCACGCTGCTTGACTCTGGATTCGAACAGTTCGGTTCAGTATCTGCGGCTTCTCCAGCTCTGGTTGGTTTGTAATGCTTCTTGGAAGGATCTGAATTTTGTCTCGACAGTGTAAACAACGGATGAACTTTTTTGACTGGCTGCTGCCGCCGTCGCGGTGACTCAAAATCGTTTCGTCTCGAGTCTGTTTCCATCTCCTCCTCGTCTGTAACATCGCTATTAAACGCATAGTCAGACACTTCCAACACTTCATTATCAGATCCACCATCCACAACTCCTTCCCGCCTTTCCTTCTGCAGTACGTTCACATCCATACTCACTGTCGCAATATCTTCTTCACTGGCTTTAATAGAAAAAAACCTATCTATACTCGATTGCTCTTTTCCATCAGTGCCGTTACCACTATTACCCTTTGATCTAGTCTTTCGCTGACGCTTGGTACCTCCAATTTCCTCATTTTGTAAATCCTCTACTATCCTGCGACGCGTAAGTGTACTTTGTCGTTGTCTCTTCATCACACTAGATGATTTTCTCCAGCCATTTGAATCGTAGATGTCAGACATGAAAGAAAAAAATAAAGTGCTTGAATCATTCATCATTATACTTCTCGAAAGTTTAATTATTACATGTAGGACGCGTTTCTACGTGTGCCCCAACCCTATCATCGCGTAGTTATAAATTTAAACACCTTTTTCCATGATATTACAGAACTAACTTCGTGATTTTGTACACAACTGCGAATGATCTCTGACATTATCTTTACATTCCCTTTGATTATAATGATCTAAAAACAACATTGGCCTCCGTATAAACTATTACACATAGCAATCTATTTACAGTATCTATTCAACTATTGTATAAACTATATTCACACTCGTATACCATTGATTTTTTTCATGTACAGTAGGTGCAACACTACACACTCAATATATACAAAACCATCTCATCACCACTCTACTCATACCTATCTTCTAGCAGAGAAAATTTCTCAAGAACTTTCTGAATTTTGAGTGTCTCAGTCTTCCTGCTATCCCTTGTTCTGATAGTAACAGTTTCATCGTTAACCTCTTTATCTCCAACCATAATAATATAACAATACCCTTCCTCAATAGCCCTTCTAGTTCTAAAACCAACAGTCTCATCCGAGTCCATCAAGTCCACATTAAAATATCTCGACTTCAACTTACCCGGCTGAATGGCAACTTTGAACTGTGATCCTTCATTGTCGTATTGAAAATTGTACTTTCCTGAAAGTTGAGCACATACTTTCCGCGCGTAGTCGCTGTGTTTGGACGAAACAGGGATGACAACCGCTTGTAATGGGTTCATCCAGAACGGCCATCGACCCTGGTAATGGTCCATAAGAATAGCCATGAACCGTTCAAGACTTCCGAAAATGGCACGGTGGATCATCACGGGTCGTGAAGTCCGGCCTAATGTGTTGACATATTCGAGTTCAAATTTAATAGGAAGTTGGAAATCGAGTTGAATTGTTGCTGTCTGATGCTCTTTGCCGTTATTGTCTTTTACAAGAATATCAATTTTGGGACCGTAAAATGCACCGTCGCCAGGGTTTATTTCCCATTCTTTCCCACTACTCTCAAGCGCTTCTTTCAAACTATTCTCAGCAATCTCCCAGTCTTCTTGAGCCCCCACAAACCCGTCGGGTTGTGTTGACAACACCAGCTTGTAGTCGTTAAGACCAAACACGCAATAAGCTGTTTCAATCATGCCTAGAGCTTGCTTGATTTCAGATTTGATTTGTGAAGGTTCACAAAATATATGGCCATCGTCTTGATGAAACTTCCTTACTCTGGTTAGCCCAGATAACGCTCCCGAGGTTTCATTCCGGTGCAGCGGCGAAAAGTCAGCGTATCGCACTGGCAATTGCCTAAATGACTTATCAATCTTCTTGAACATAACGCAATGTCCAGGACAGTTCATTGGCTTCAATCCGTATGGCTGCATTTGATCTCCATGCTCATTTTCATCTCGGTGGTGGAAACCTTTAACCTCAAACATATCATTTTTATAATGCTGGTAATGACCACTAGTCTTCCACAAGTCTTGCTTGTATATCACGGGAGTTATGACTTCTTCAAATCCGTAAAGTCGTTGTTGAACCCGCATAAACTCAAGTAGCCTGTTGAATATACGTGCTCCATTGGGTAAAAAAAACGTAGACCCCGGCGTCACAGGATCCGTCAAGTATAGCTGTTGCTTATTCGATATCTGTTTGATTTCTTTGCTGATAGAGCTGGGCTGGGCTGTTGAATAAGCCCGAAACGTGCTTGGTGATACCAAGCGTCGTGAACACTTAAACATTGATAATGCGAGTCAAATGTGTGAGAGTCAAAGGTATCTGATTCAAAGAAAATATCATCTCACTTTTTAGGTCAACATCTATTTGTGTAAGTATGAAATATGCAATAGGATCCTCACAAGCCCAGCTTCAGCGTGTATGACTGTATCTAGCTACAGGGTAAGGTTATCTACCTAATTGGGCTTAATTCCAGATACTAAGCTAGAAGCAGTAGCTAGAATATCACATGATCAGTTGGGAGTTTTAAGTTCTTCAATATACCTGATTTTTTATTTTCTTGATCTTTTCATTTTTAACCTTGGTGATAGTGAAAAAATTTTCGAGTTTTTCATATTCCTTCATAAGATAGCTAATTAAACGAGATTTCCATAGTCATCGGAAGCCTTTTTTTCTATTCTTCATTTTTTTTTCAGAATTACCAAATACCATACAAAACCAACATTCGTGATCTGAAAACTAGGCTATTTTGTCTTGCAAAGGAAAGAGTAACAACAACCACAACTTTAACAAACACATATATACACAATGAGTGCACCTACAGCGAAACTCCAACAACAACAACAACAACTGCCAGCTTCAATCCCCCCACCACAAACCGTCGACGAAGATGAAGTACTAATAGACGTTTCTGGCACCACTGTTGCAGCAGAGAATGAAACCTCCGAACCCAAAGATACCGACATGACACCCACACCCACACCCGCACCTACCAGCACCAGCACCGTTCAACTCGACCAAGACGGGCGCCCCAAGTTCGGATCCGTGACCACACGCACAACCGCCGTCAAATTCGCACAACGCAACATCCCCATTCCACCCCACAGATTCACCCCTCTCAAAACCGTCTGGGCAAAAATATACTCTCCTCTCGTTGAGCATCTCAAACTACAAGTTCGCATGGACGTCCGCGGCCGCAGGGTTCAGCTTCGAACTTGTAAACTTACAACTGACCCCGGTGCAATCCAGAAAGGAGACGACTTTATTAAGGCGTTTACCCTGGGGTTCGATGTTGACGATGCCATTGCGTTGCTTAGATTGAACGACCTGTTTGTCGAGACCTTTGAGGTCAAGGATGTGAAAACTTTGAACGGTGATCACTTGAGTAGAGCTATTGGAAGAATTGCTGGTAAAGACGGAAAGACCAAATTCGCTATTGAAAATGCGTCGAGAACAAGAGTCGTACTGGCGGACTCAAAGATTCACATCTTGGGTGGATTCGAGAATATCAAGATTGCAAGAGAAACCATTGTGTCGTTGATTCTTGGTGCTCCTCCAAGTAAGATTTACGGAAATTTGAGAACCATTTCTTCTCGTATGAAAGAGAGATTTTAAAAATACGGAGGATAAACTTTCAAAGTTATTTTTTCTTCCTTTTCTTCATTTTTGGCTCATTTGATGTTTTGTTTTGTTCATAATGTTGATACATATTTTGTTGTTTTCATATCATAAATAGTTTCATATAGCACTAAAATTCCTTTAGTTAATCATTACCTGTTTCTTCATCTCCTTTCTATATATCACTGTCATAAATATCGTCATATAGGCACTTATCATTATACAATCACGCACAACTTAAAAAAAAAAAAGGGCAAGCCCTCTCTGTAACTAGAATAAAAATAATGATATTACAAACAACTCCACTACCTTCTACTTTTCCTAGGCTGCCATCCTTTAGCAATCATGATCCTCTCAATTTTCCCCCAAATCAACTCAACAATTTCTCTATCCTTAAACCTCTGATGACTATCAACCTTGACCACATCCACATTCCACTCCTTCACATTTTTCGGCGTCTGTTCATTTTCCGGGACCAAGCAGAACCCTGCCACTTTTGTAAACAACACATTTGGATCACTCCACAGGTACTGTTTAAACTGCCACGTTTGGCCCGTGACAAAAACGGCAACCACTCTGTCCCAGTATTCGGCCTTTGTAAGTCGCTCGACAGAATCGATGGCGAGAAATTTGTAGGACCCGAGCTTGGGAAGCTCTTTGGAAATTAGTTGCATGTTGGCACCGGTAGTGGTGCTCGTTTTGTGGGTCGCGTTGAAAATGGACGATTCGAGAAAATCTTTGACGTTGGAAAGGTTGAGGATTGCCGAAGCAGAAGGGGAAAGTAAAATGATTGGGTCTTTGGCTGTCAATACGGTAATGATACCTGGTGTTAGTAGGAGCAAAAAGTGAAAGTAAAAATAGAATGAACTCACGTTTTGAAGGTGCAGGAGATTTGGTGATTCCGTTCGAAGACCCAGATATCTTTTGTGATCCTGGATTCTTCTTTTTCTGAATATAGGCATGCAGAATAGCTTTTTGACATTCTTTCGCAACCATATTAAAATCCTAAACATGAAATCATAAAAAAACACTCCAGTTAGTCTCTCGCTTCAAATAAAACTAAGCGCAATAATAACGTCCTTCATGAATAGTAGTTCAAACAAAAAGAACAAAAACATACAATGACCTTCGAACCTCTCAGTATCGAGTTATGATTAACAAGCACTCTTTCCCTTTTCTTCCTCTCCGCGTTCCCATCCCGTTTCTCGCCATCCGCACTCTTTTCCGTATTTCCCTTAAGCACTGCCATGACCTCTTTTCTCTCAATAAACTTGAAGTGTTTAATTCCGCGTTCATCGCACTCATTAATATACTTGGTAACACCTGATTCCTTCGTGTCCCACACGTTGTAGACCTCAAGCAACGTCCCGTACTTGGTGGCCGCAGAAAGGTCGAGCCGGTCGGCCCCGTTGATCTCAAGGTACACCGCTTTGCTGGAAAGTGGAACCGGCGCGCCGGTAGCGTCGAGAGGCTGGAATTGGGCCTTGCTCGTTATCGCCGCCCGTAGTTGGTCGAGTACATCTGACATGGTCCGGAACTGGTGATTAAGATTGAATCAAATGCTGAGTAGGTGAAAAAAAAAGGTTGAAATGTAATGGCTGGATTACTAGGGCACGAAAGAATCAAAACACGAAATTTCAGGTAGTAAAAAAGTCACACTTGAATATATTCATTCACTATCTTTGCCTTTTTTCACATACAGGCTTAGGGTTTGGATGGAAGGAAGGCAGGTTAGGTTAACGTTTTTGTGCAACATGCTTTTATCAGCCTGACGATGTATGATAAAATAACAATAGATGCACAATAGAGCTAGAAATCGACCGTCGTGAAATATTCATCGCATTGCTGCTTCTGCAAAGTGCAAATTAAACAGATTTCTTTAACAGATAAAACTAAACGTCCAAACCGTATGAATCACACAATTGCATCTTCCATTGCTCATGAAAATATTTAGCCAATATACACACCTCATTCAATCATTTAAACACCACCTTCCACTTCAAACCACCTTGGTTCCCATATGAACTACACACCCTCCCGTAATCAAACCCAAGTTGTAACCCATAAATAACTAAAGCCACCTTTGATAATCATAAATATATATATTATAGCCAATTACAAAGCAATAATCAATTTTTCAAGCATCTCTCTTGTCTCAACCAAAGTCTCTCCCTCCCTTCTCAGTTTCTGTCTAATTCTAATTCTATCCTCAGTCGATCCCAGCACCGTACTACCAACCTGACTAACCACCATCGCCTTCGCCGCATCCGATTTCCCAGCCTTCAACAGCATCTTACTTTCCTCCACCACAATCTTTGCCTGAACCAACGCATCTTTCACAACCGGGACTTTCCCACCATCCTCACTACTTCCCACCATTTTCTCAATCGCGCTCCTCTCCTCATCCCACTTCTTTTCCTGTTCCGACACAAGCTTAACCGGCCGAGTATCCAGCTTTGTCAACAAGCTCTCCATTCTCTCGGCCAGCTTGGCCTGGCGCGCCGCAACAGACGCCGCCTTGGCTTCCAGCGCAGCACATCTGTCGGGGATACTTTTTGCCGCGAGCGACGAGACAATGTTCAGCTGGCGAACTAGTTCCTGTCGCTGTGCGTGGGCGCGGCCGTGCAGAGTGTACGAGGTGGCATATAGAGTCGAGAGACGGTCGACGTAGTCGTCAGCTACGCGCGTGAACTGCGCAAGTGCGTCAAGACTGTTGGGGTCGAGCGGACCGCTGGGAACGCTGAGAGTCGGGACCGACGTGCGCGGGAAGTCGACAGTGTAGCTGCCGAGATACGACCGGGGGAGGTCCTCGATACGAGGCGATGTGGGGGTGGTGTGGTAAGGTAGGGCGGAGGTGGTAGTGGTGTGGGAAGAGTGGGAGTGGAAGTTGAACTGAGAAAGACCTTTGGAGGTTTTGAGAACCACGATGGGAGTTCCTCGTGACGTGATTGTGGTCACGCCGGAAGAAGGGCCTAGATTGACGACAGTGATGGGAGTGTAGTTGCCGGAGTCAAGCGATTCTTCAACATTGGAGAGGTTAATTTTGTAGGTTGACTTTGCGTCGATAATAAATAAATCAGAGGTCGTTTCGTTCAGTATGAAATTGTAAGGCCCACTGAGTCCTTCAACTGTAGTTGTCTCAAGCACTACAAACTCACTCACATCGTAAACACCCACCAACAGCGTCCCATCCGCATACCCAACAACCATCGTCTCCCCGGCCCCAGCCAAATCCACAACCGGCACCTCATACAATCTTTCCAAAAACGGCGCGACCTTCAGCACCTCCAACTCGACCTTCCCTTTCGGGAACCCCAGCACCAGCCCATCACTCTGTTTGACACCCATCCCTAACACAATCTGTTTCCACAGCATTTTCCCCACCTCTCTACCAGCACTCCTAACCGCACTCGAATCCTTCACCACCACAAACTCCGGGCCCACACCACGGACCGCCAAAACGTCACCATCCGCCGACACAACCACAATGTCCAGTCCCATCACCGCCAGTCCCACCGCAGGCGCTGCTCCCGGGTACCCGAAATCGAGCGTGACCGCTGCCGCCGCCGCGCTTGCGTAGTCCGGGTCCAGACTCAGGACATCGAGAACCCACAATTTTCTTGGTTCGAGGACGACAAGACATGCGTCGTGCGCGTCGCAGGGGTGCCATTGGGCACGCACAAGTGTCGTGAAATCGTAGACTTTTACAGAGGTGGCTGTTGGTTTGGAGGGGTCCACGGAGTAGATGTGGATGCGGGTCGGGGTCAGGACGGCGAGGAGGGTGGATGTGCGGTTGACTATGACTGTGTAGGGGTGCGGTGGTGGGGTGACCCCAAGGGAGGAAAGGGTGGTTGGGGTATTGTTATGTGTGAATAGTGTTGACATTTGTTAATTCAATGGTCATGTATCTCTGGGAATGGAGAGATCAATATAATTTATTCGATGAAATATATGTGAAAAATGCCATGGGGGAAAAAAAAATTACTATTGAGATTTTGATTGAGGAAATGGGATTTAGGGTGTTGTAAATTTGAGAAATGTTGTACCAGTCATGTGATATAGTAATAAAGTATCATGTGTTATATAATAAGTAGCATAGTTATGTCCAAGCATGGTCGAAACATTGTTCAAGTCCAAGAGCTCAGTCAGTTTGACTAGACACTCATCGAATCATGAGGTTAACGATCCAAACTAGATGACCAGGACCACACGCACACTTCAGCACCCACGCAATGTGCCATACACTGTGGACTTGTTTTACACAAAAATATTGTGTTTCGATATTTTATGAATACACAAACTTTTCTGATCCTCACTACAGTGCTATATAATCACAATAAAATCGCAGGTCACAGAATTGCTGCTGCCACATCAAATACACCACACCTTCATAATATCACGCTCACACATACCATCCACCATTTACTCTTCACAAAACCTCACAAACCTTTTGCTATCTCCACATATTCAGTTCACCAAATTGAAATACCATCTTTCCAAAACCCACTTTGCGCACTATCACCAGACCCTAACCCATACAAATAAAAGCCTAGACATTGCACCTCTAAGCAAAGCTCCAACTAAAGAGAACAAATAGTGAGCGTTCCAATCCAACTTATCTATTTTTTTTCTTCCCCACATACTACAACTACACACATCTTTGTATTTGATTTTTCCACTTCCAACGCACACACACAATTTTCAGTACACCTTTAAATAAAAATAAAAAATGAAGCCACGCCAGTTATCAGGGCTCCAAAAAGAAGGTAAGCACCACCTCCCCCCTCCACTTCCCACCTCCCACCTCCTCTCCAAACCACACGCTAACACCCTTTTCTCCAACCCAGTTCTCAAACTGTACCGACACGGGCTCCGTCTGACGCGCACGAAGCCTGCAGAGTCACAGGCAGATTTCCGGATATTTTTGCGGCGCCAGTTTGATCACCCGAACTTGAAAAAAAAGGATTTCGCGGCGATTGAGTTCTTGTTGAGAAAGGGAAGGAGAATGGTGGAGGTTTATGGGGACCCGGCGGTGAGAAGGGTTAGTATTTAGGGGTGGGGAAGGTGGTGGAAGGGATGGTGGTGGCGGAAGGGGAGATGGTGAAAGGGGAGATGGTGAAAGGAAAGATGGAGGAGGTGCTGGAGGATGTAAATATGTTGATAAATCTCGTCACCTCACAAACCAGGCAAAGATTCGAAACACAAAGACTCAATTTATCCAATTTGTACATAACACAACATGACATATCTAAAAACACAGAATACAAAAATCCAAAAGTCAATACCATTTCTTGATTCCCTACTGATCCACTATCAACCAAGTCTCCTTTTCCCATTCACACATTTATCGCGGTGTACGGGTCTACCAGTTGATACACTTGTATTGACTATAGTCATTATACACTTTTGTTTTACTCAGATCCTGTGCTTTATGCATCTGTATACCATTCATCCTTTACTTGTATGGGCTTATGACCGTCTATACTATAATGTACAGTAAACCATACTTGTAAATGCTCTACATAACCACCTATCGATACAACAATTGCATACACCATCTACAGTTGCTTGCACTACAAAGACTAGCACACCAACGGCACTCAACATTTTCACTCTGTTACACTTCGTATGGGCCATACCCGTTTAACTTACTACAAACCAAACAAGACACTTTAGATCTATCCCATCTACCATCTAGCATCTAGCATCTACCATTTCACCACACCCATATTAGATATAACCCTATATCCCAGTCCACCACCAGAAACATGATCAATACCACAGCACCAGCGCAAAACGTACCACATTATCATATAAGTTACAAACAAATGAGAGATAGAGAGAGAAGAAAAAAACATTTGAGTAAAAAAAAAAGGTGTCACAAAACATTGTCCCACACTGTCGTCCTTTTTAATGCGTTTATGTGAGAGCTTATTGTACAGAAGATAAACTTGTCTAGAACACTTAGATCATCGTAAAGACATGTTATCTTTTGTTGTTGTCGTAAGTCTACTTCCCAATACAAATCCTAAACCTCAATGTCTTCATTCAACACTTGACTCTCACCAGTTCCAGAAGTAAAAAATAAATATTTATTTCCTTTATTTGTTTCTATGTATACGTAAATATAAATTTGCTATTTACTTTTTATTCTTCATATAATTAATGTAATAAAAATTAAACACTGACCAATGGAAGTTCACCAGCAGATTTAGTTCATATATCAACACGTCTGTTTCCTCCTTCTTACTTGCACCAGCACTGCCCGCACCAGCAGCAGTAACCGGCGCCGGAGTTCCTACCACCACCTGCGAGCTAAACTTGGAATGAATGCTTTTCAGCAGTCGCTCCTCAAACAAAACATAAACAGAGGAACTCGGGTTCAAGTGGTTTTTGAGCCAGCTGTTTGTGAACTCAATCAGGTCATGATCCTCAATTGAGCTTAAATGTCGCACCAGTTCAATGGAGATTTGGTTGATATTTTTGGTCCATTTGAATCCACCATTAGAGTCACTTGCAATCGAAGCAACATTGTTTTTGATAGTCTCAATCTCAGCTGTTGTGGTGCTCTTCTTTTTCTGTGAGGCAGCCATTCTATAGTACTCGACAATCAGGTTGAGACAGGTCAGTTTGCGGATCTTCAGCTTGAACCCGCAAATGCGAGAGTAGTCAAAGTTGAACAGCACGGGGAAGTCTGAGCAAGAGCACTTGAGCAGGTCAATGACGGCATTGTGGAAAACGGCTTTATAATCAGATGCAGATGGTGAAGAAGATGATGAAGGGGTTGATGATGAGGATGAAGATGATAATGCAGAGGTGGATTGTGATTGAATCATTGATTCATAGTGACGAGAATACCATGCCATGGACGAACTAATGTCAAATCCAGTATTCGCTATCAGGTTCCTGTAATAGCTCTTTTCAAACTCAGTTGCAGAGTCAACGAGCACGGTGCGAAGAGTTCGAATCTGGTGATTGGCAATGTCAAGTTTCATTAGTTCGAGGAGTTCAACAACCTTCCTCAATCCATCCACAATATTTCCCTGCTCTTCCAGTAGCTCATCCGCAAGTGAGTCTCTAATTGGTGCACAGTGCATTTTGACGACGCCGTTTATCCAGCGGGCAAATTCAGAATACTCAAACCCGCCGTTTCCTATTTGCCTGACAATGATTTCCGTGTCAAGCACACCGTCGACGTACTCTTTATTTGGTAAAAGGGACTTGAGAATGTCTTTTATTGTCAGAAAGAGGTAGAAAATAAGGTTGTACTGACCATTTTCCAGCTCTGACTTTATTTTCGCCCAGTAGTGAGTAATGCGTTTTCTTTTGCGGTCATCTAGATTTGGTTTGAACTGGAGATACTCGTCGAAAATAATGTCATGCCTGAGTTGAACGTTTCTGAATATTTCTCTGATTTCAATTTCTTTGAGGGTGTGAATATTGATTGGGGGGAGGAGGTCTGCGTTTACTTGTTCAGTTTCGTACACCTCGCTGGGAGGGGTTTGGGTGTTACTTGTAGTTGGTGTTGGTGGTGGAGTAAACAGCTTGAGATCTATTTTGTTGTTTGCTTTTGAGGAAGATTCGGGTTGATTCATTGTTGAAAGTGAACGAATGAATGAGATTTGGTTTAGTTTGGATTAATGCAATAAGAGTGTTTTTTTAGGGCGGGGGGTGTGGGTATATGATTCAAGGGGGTGTTTGTAATAAATTTCAGTAATTGAACAGACTGCTGCTTTTTTTTTTCTTGATGCTAGTAATAAATATAAGTTGATGGTGATGATAGAGATGATGACTGTTGTTTATTATTGAAGTTGTAACATGTATTTGTTGATGATTTATTATGTTGTATTGATTGATGAATGCTACAATTCGAGAACTGGTTGGTTGGTTGGTTGATTGATTGATTGACTGAATCAATAAATAAATAAATAAATAACTAAACGAAGGCTATATAACGAATGAACTAGCTAGCTGATGTTGTTTCGATATATTTATTCTGGGTATGAAAAATGAAAAATTGAGAAGGAAAGAAACAGAAAGAAAAAAAGGAAGGAAGGGAGAGAGAGAGAAGATGGATGGATGGAGGGGGGCAGGAGGGAAGTCTAAGATATTTATATAGAAGTAGAAAACTGATTTTTTTTTTCTTTCCTTTCTTTCTTTCTTTTCCAAAAGCAGATTCACACACATAATAATAATGGAATATGAAAATTCTTTTTTCTTTTTCCTTCTTTTTTTTTTTTTTAGGTTAAAATAATTTTTTGTTTTTATGATTCAATGATTTTCATTCATTTTTCACACAAAATCACTTTGTGTTAGAGAGAAAGAGAGAGAACTCTCAGTCAGTCAGACAATCAGTCAAAAAAAAGGTATTCTCCATGAATTAAGTCATATTTGTTTGCTTGTTTGTTCGTTTGTTTGTTTCGGTGACATGAATTTGACTTGTTTGTGTGTTGTATTGTAGTAAGTGTATGAATGGATTCTGAACGAGTTCCATGTGTATTCATTTCAGTTCAGTTCAGTTTAATCGGCAAAGAAGCAAACAAACAAACAACAAAAGTGCCCCAATTGATTTTTTTTTTTTTTTGATAAATTTATTAAACTTGTTAAATTATTTTATTATTACTACTTTAATAAACTTACTATTTGGTACTTTAATAATTTATTATATCCACACAAATAATATTTATTTATAATTATTATTATATGCTACCTTGCTTGACCCAACTACCACCATTAAACAAACAAATAATAAGCCCACCCATTTCATTCTTTACTGCTACTACCACTACCTTGTCCAACTATCCATACCCATAATAATCAACAATCAACAACAACCACACACACAAAACACATACAAAACCACAACCACAACCACTATTCAATATCCCCCAACTGCCGTCCGTTGCCTTTGAACAAGCCTAAGCTTAGCGCTGAGTCTTCGTTTCTTTCTTTCTCTTTCTCCTTTTTTATTTTTGAGTGTTTACACAAAAAGTGAGGCGTGAGAGAAATACTACCACTACACACCACACAACACATAATAATAATATTAATAATAATATCCATGTTATAACATGGCGGTTTATATAAAGATAGTAGTAGTAATAATAATATCCATAACTTTTATGATACAATAATATTATTATCATCATAGAAAAAAAAAAAAAAAAAAAAAAAAAAAAAAAAAAAAAAAAAAAAAAATATAAAAAAAAAAAAAAAAAAAAAAAAAAAAAAAAAAAAAAAAAAAAAAAAAAAAAGACAACAACTTTTGTGTGCGCGTATACACATACGCTGTACACACCACAACAACAACAAAGTAAATTTTTTATTTTTTTTATTCTTGAATAGTAAAATTTCTTTTTTTCTTTTCCACAATACCCAAAAATAACAAAGCCAGAAACAACAACAAAAAAAACGGTAATAATTACTTTTTTTCTCTCTGAAGAAAGGAGTAACACACACAGCAACAAAAGACTTGGTAGATGAACTTTATTTTTACTATCGTCACACTCGTAATGTTTGTGTGTGTGTGTGTGTGGATATGTGGGGATCGTTGTATTCAATAAATGAAAAAAAGGCATAATTGCTTTTTTATAGTGGACATAGTACATGGTGCAGTCATACATAGGCGCTAGGCTTCAAGTTATAATGTTCTGATTTTGAAGGTCTATCTTCTCGTTTTTTTAAGGGATCGAGGATAAAAATGAAAGAGAAAAGCAGCCATATTTGCTCCTGAGATTTGGAATTTGAGCCTTTGTATTTGTTTCTTACAAACCAAGTTGTACGTGCAGTAGTGTACTTGGTTTCTACGTGAATTTACTACAAAGCATAGCAAAACTAACACACAGTACAAGTGCTTTCAAACCTCCATACCCTCTTCATGAATAACCATATATACCATCTGAACACATTTAAAGTCTATCATACACACGTAATATATCATTCTCTGACCAGCATCCACCACACTACCATACCTCTTCGCAATCCGGTCGCTTTCATGCCATATACACCACCACACATTCATATCTGAGTGGGTGCATCAGCACACCCTTCAAAATTCTGGGCTTGTGTATACAGTGCACAACTATGACATACAGTAATTGATAGCTTTGTTAGATGTACACATAAGCTAGGGCTTGGGGGTGGCCTGAGCTGGACTGGGCTAGACTGGACAGGTTGTTGTTGAGTGGAAGGTGATAGAGGGTTATGAACTTGGTTTTGTATGGAGAGTAGAATGATGGTGGTTCGTAGATGTTGTTGTGGAATACCGTGTAGTGACGGTGTGCTACAAAAGTGAAAATGGCTGTTAATGATGTAAAGGATATAAATGTGTGGGTTAGAAAGGATATAAATGCTGGATAGCACATTTCAAAACATTACGACAACCCTACATTAAACAGACATACTAGACCTATCACTTTGTATCCCATTTTATAATCTGTATCGCGTATGTTGTGTGAGTACAGTATGGGCAATATCAATACGTATATTCGTTAAGTATATTCTGCAAGTCCTTGAGTGTTTTGACAAGTGTTACTGATCCTGCGCATAGCGTTTTTATTTACTTTGGTGGGTTGTACCGAACGGAACTTGGATTTGTGCTACTTTCACAATGACAAATAGAAAAAAACAACAATAGTAACAATACCAATAATAACTCTACCTAAACAAAAACCAGTAAAAACAAGTAAAATATTGAGTACCGGTACTACTTACAAGAATAACAATACCGTTCGAGGAAAGAAAGAAAAAAATTGTAGGTATACAAAAAGGAATAAACCCCGCGCAACGGACTAATCAAGGAACAAACAATTGTTTTACAAACAAACAATATACCAGGTACGAGAAGAAAAAAAACAAGAGGGAACAGAAAAGCAGCTGGGAACGACTCTCATTTTTAATTTTTTGGTAAGATTGTAACGTCCATCCATTCCTACTATGTACAAAATAAATTTACTTTCAAGACTCTAAGCCCAGTTTCAAAACTCTACCTTTTAATCGTTATTCGTTGGATTGCTGAGTATTGATGAACTGTAATCAAAATAACGCCATTTTACCTTCTTACGGCACCTTTCAAAGTTTAATCTTGACTTGTTTGTTTTGATATCTTGGGAGTGAAAACTTATCCGTTTTGAAATCAGTTCAATCTGGTCTGGTAATGGGCGTGCCGTTTATTGTGATTGACAGTATGGGCGGTTAAAGTGTAAAGAACATGAAGGAACGATGTAACATTTTTAATGAAAGTTGGTTTCTCTTTAGGAGTGCTGTTGTTTGAATATCATTGGAAGTGGATTGAGAAACTTCGTAAGTAAGAGTTGCACAGGTTGTGGGTGCTCTGAGCTTTACATTCCAAATCCATTTTTTCATCTCTTTATAAACAAATGTGTAAAATTATAACTACACATCTATATGAAGATATCAAGACCCAAGCAAAGATCATAACATAACTACATCACGTACAAGATTTTACTTTACTGTTTTCTTGAAAACCACCTCTCACCCAAATAATACACAACCAAAAACTATACATCCACTCAATACCATCTCCGTCTCCATCCCATCCCAATTCAGCTACATATCCACACCCTTTCCAAAAACCCATACAAGTAACTTCAAATTTATACACATTACTGCTTAAAGAAAAAGGTGGTTACAAACCACTTTCTTTATTTAGTTCATTTTCTTTTTTTGTATACATTTAGAAGTGGAGAATAGGATAAAAAACAAGACAATAGAAAAATTAATGAGGGAATAATAAGAAAGGGAACAATAAAACAAAAAAGTGAATGAAAAGAAAGAAAGAAAAGCTATGGTCATGGACTTAGCGCTGGGGGTTGTCTTTTGTTTGGCCCTGAGACCGTTATTTTTTTTTAACCGTTTTTTTTTTTTTTTTTTTTTTTTTTTTTTTTTTTTTTTTTTTTTTTTTTTT
>JAJMKR010000060.1:91207-115129 GCA_030563945.1 Geotrichum australiense | reverse complement strand
AGTACAAAATGACCAAAAACACGAAACGAAATGAGTACAGAACAATTTGATTCATGGCGTACAGTACGTACAAAGACTGAATCAGTCTAGGGATTTGAACAAACATGTTTATTGAATGATCTTGTTATGTTGAACGAAACGATATTAAATTTTGTGTATAGATATAGAAAGAAAAGTCTCACTCAATTACTCACACATCTAAATATCGAACCTACTGTAGTCCAGTACACATTGTGTCAACTCAACTGTTACCCAATATTATCCATAATCACCGTATACCTTATAACAAACATCTGGATCACAAATAACAAAGAACACACTCAAATACCGGCAACCTTTCTTAGCATCGGGATTCAAAGTATACATAGTGTATAGATTGTTATCTGATTCATTCATAGCCTACTAAAACGTCAAAACATTCAAGCAAAGTACATTTATATATAAAAAAAAGATCAACTTGACTTTCGTGTACTTTCACAATTTACAATTCCATTGTAAAATCGCAAGAAAAGAAAGAAGAACAAAAAGAAACTGACTCTCTTTCCTTCCCATTCATACCACCATCCACATCAAACTACCCAACACCTCCAGTCCCACAATTGGTTCTACTCTCCAAAAACCCACCACCGTCCCCTTCCCTTCCTTCTGTCCTTCATCAAGCCAACTCAAAGTCACAACAGACAGCGGTAGTAAGAAGATGTATTGTTCGGAAACCTCCTGCCAAATTCCGGGGCGGTATCGTTATGCGTGTATAAACTTGTTACGCGGGCGGGGGCGAATGACGGTACTTGTTTTTTTGGGTTTGGTTTGGTTTGGTTTGGGAAGGGAGAAAAGGGTTTGTTTTGGAGAACAAAGAAAACTATTGTTCACTAACTTTTTATTTTACTTTCATGGCTCAGCTCAGCGTACACATCAATACCCGTAAGGCAATGGCCCTGACATACTGCCACAAGCTCAGCACACGCACTTCAGGTAGTATCAATACCGCTCGTCATAATTGTTGTTACCAATTGGGGTTCACCTTTTTTTTCATTCTTGTAAAAATAAAAGGCACATAAGGTGGGTGAAGAAAAAAATTTTTGTACCAAAGCTGCTACCGCCTTTTTGGTTTTCTTCCTTTGCCATTCCCTTTTCCCGTTTCCGATTGGGAGGTTTCTTTGTTTCCATGGATTATCTTTGCATTTGTCAACTTATTGTGTGCGGGTTTCTTTTTTTCATGTGTAGTTTAATGGCTACAGACTGTAGGCGTGGGTGCGGGCGTGGTGAAGCAGGAATAGTTGTTGTGTGCGTAGAGTGTTGGTTGGGGTTTTGGAGGTAGAAGTGTGTGTGAAGGGTGGAAGGGGTTGTTTTGTTCATTTGGAGGTTTGGTCTTTGGAAGTTGGATTCTTACAGATTGAATGCGCGTAACCAGAATTGGAGTTCCGAGAATCTGGAAAAAAACAAAAACGAATAAACCGTAATTGTATTATAGAAAGGTGTATCCACTATTATTATACCGGTATACCTTTTGAATGGTTATATTTATATATATGAGCAAGCTATTGCTTTGCTATATCGGCAGATATATTTTGATATTAAATAAGAACGAAGTTAAAAGATGGTATGGGCTGCGTCTACCAGAGATCAAGTCTTTGAATGAACTCTAGTGTAGAAACAGGCGATTGTTGCGCGTTAAGGAAACCAAATAAAATCTTCAATTACAAGTGACAAATAATAGTATAAAAGACCCATTCCTATGGTGATATATATAGCTTATATAGTGTAAACAAAAACGGGGACGGAAGTGAAAATAACGGTTTTTTCTTTATTGCCTCCCAAGTAAATTACAATCCTGATATTTGTTTTATATATATATATTTCTTTTCATGATGTAGTAAGTTATACAAAATATCATATATCTCAATCTATATAGACTCATATACTAATATGGACATACCAATGGGGGCATATAAATCTTTATTATTCGTCAAACTTAAGGCGCAGAACAAAAAGTTGTAACCGTCAACAAAAGAATATTTATAACGGTTTATATAGTGGGGGTGTATACGTTATGTCTCATTGATTACTTTTCTGTCTTTTTCATTGAAAAAATTTGATGGCATTGGGATCGATCACACCACGCAATACAGTACGTAAGTTGACCTGCTCACTTTCATTCTTGGGGAGCTCTTATAAATAAGAACCCAACACTGGATAGGAATACGTCAATATTTTTTTAGATGGGTATTTAAGTCACAAATACAAGTTCTACTAAGCGTGTGAAACGTTTATCACTCAGTAAGTGAATATATACCGATGCAATATAACCATATCAAAGCTGACATCACACACCGGTATATAGCGTTATGCACCACCAAGCACGTAACAATAACGAACAGCATCAAAAACCAAACAAGACAACAATTCCTTTATGAGCAAAAACTGAAAAACAGCATGTAAAGACAATGAGCAAAAACTGAAAAACAGCATGTAAAGACAAGGAGCAAGCAAGGGATGGAGAACAGAGCATATATGTCCATGCGGATTTGGAACAGACTAACTTGGAGGAGCGCAGTAGGTTTTACTGTTTTGTAAGTTGTGGTTATGGTTGTGGAGTGGGACAAAGATTAATCGAGCAAAATGGAAACGTTGACTTCACGATGGAAAATCAAAACTACGCGAAAAAGTTTGTAGACTTGAACTTCTGTGTGTCTAGCATATTATATAGTTTAATGTAGAAATGGCCTTTAGCACCCAATTTGTGCGTGAATGGTAGATATTCAACTAGCTTTTACCTTTCTTCATCTTTTTATTATATCCATCATAATCGTTATTCTTTGTATCGGTGATTGGGTTTCATGCACCTCCTACAATCTGCATTACGGTTATTCCCATTATCACACAAACTTTCGTGTCTAGCCTTATGCAAATCTTATATCTTTATATCAGATTCTATACTTAGATACCTAACGTTGTTACCGGTTGAATAAAGTATAAAGTATTCGACATCATACACGTTAAGATGTGAAAAACAAAGGCATTATGGTCAAGAAGGTTTTTTATATATTTTTTTCCAGATCAGTACATAGACTTATTTATATAAATACGGTTAGTTATATTTGTTTTATTTTATTTCTTTCATAATATTTTGTGAATGTTTACGATTAGATTTTGTGAGAAAAACCTCTCCGCCACCGAACGTTATTGCATTAAAATTATATAAATATGTGTGTGTTTGTGTTTAATACTAGTAATGTATAAACTGTAAATAAGCATCAACAGTTGAATTAAAAAAGTCATCGTGATCTTGGTGGAGATGAAAAAACAAGCATAAAATTCTAAGGTTTTTACAAAAGTTTCTTATTATAAGTCATCGGAGATTATTATCGAATAATAACAAAAAAAAAACGAAATAATATAATTTTGTGAAATATATAAATAGCTTTCTTACTTGTTCAGACTACAAGGCACATACATCTATCTTAATGCAACATTGTGAATCGGTTTCATTTCAGAATCTTGTATGAACATTTCTATCTTTCAAAAAAAATAAATGGCAATCTGATCTTCACTTACAAAGCTTGTGCTACTTACACATTATTCAACAAGTACGGTACGGGAATACAAAGCCAAGCTATGCTTGAACTCAGCACTTTGAAAAGCCCCCTCCATCAACAGTTTCTCAAACATAAACGAACCTATCTACCACTGAAACCAACACAAATCCAAATATAAACAGATATAATTGGAACTTTTTTTTCATCAACCGATCAAGTCACACCCTTTTCAGGCTTTTTGAGTTCATGGCGTTTTTCTTTAAACTATGTTTATGAAATTTTAAGATTTTCTCACATGTGAGCGAGTGCATGATTTCAAAGTTAACCTTTTTTTAATGTGTCTTGCTTTTAATGGACTGGCTACTGAGTATCTATAACACAGTTAAAAGTTGGAGAAGAAGAGAAATAAAGAGAGAAATACAAGATTGGGTAATGAAATCGTAATCGTTATCGTAATTGATGTTGGCATTAATATATGTTTTGTGCTTGTATGAATCTTGGTTGTGGGGTTGTTACGATTTTTGTGATAGGTATACATGCTCTTTTAAACAAAAGTCCAAGACCAATGCATCCCTCTTGCACATCCTTTTTGCAAAACTACTATATAGATTTGTCAAGATAATATTGTACACATCTCCTCCATATACCAAGGTGCTACAAACAAAAGTCTGTTTCTGTTGATCACAGGTTTAATACAAGTGTAACTTCCATTAAATTTAGATTTCTTTATTAAAATATACCGGTACTCTTTCTTTGGAGCTAGGAGTTCCTTTTCTTAGAGACAAATGTGTTTCTCTTGTCTCTTCCAAAAACAGTCAAGAATCCTCCCCCCAATCAAAAATTTGGAAATATACATTTACAAAACCTGTAAGTAGTACTCAGTCCGTTTAATATATATTCTACTGCACAAAACACAGTAGCTGTTGTAGTATTGTATTGACTCATATTTGCTGATTGAGCTTATAAACATACTATGGACTTTCGGTATTGCAGGTTTCTTAAGAGAGTACACCTTTTGTAGTTTCATGGCTTGGAATGGTTTCATATACACTTGCTATTCCAATCTGGATTAATTCACATCACCAGTTATCTTCATGCAAAACCTTTCCTTCACTAATACTTGTACAAACGCTCAAAATGGAGTATCGGTATAAGGCAAAACCTGTCTATGCATAAAGCCTGCTATTCGTATCGATAAATATACAGCAGTACTGGCAAATTTAGCATATTGATACATGCTCTTCCACAAAGTTAGATAAAAATCTTGGAAAGTCAGCCATAATAACAGTTCAACACTCCGGACAGCACACATCATCATAAAGAAAGCCCAACAAGGTAGATATAGAAAATAGTGCAGACACGTTCTTTCCTAGTCTTGAGTCAACCTTCAACTGGAAGGTAATACCAAATTGTTAGAAAAGGCTAAAGTTGAAAAATCCTATTTCCGTTATTGAGAATAAACAAGAAAGATTTTGGACTTATAATATCCAGGTCATGTATTTGCGGCCTCCAAAAACATTGGAGTAGCATCATAGATGAATTAGCCAATACGAGATAAAGTAAGCTAGTTTAAGAAAGAGTTTCAACTTTCATTGCTAGTATTGAATAAGATAAGTCTTTGCCTGCTAGAAATATCATATATGAATAGTATTTCCTCTCCATGACATACAGCTTTATAGGATTAGGAAGTTTATGAAGCTCATGATAAAACACACATATCAACAAGAAATGTGTTCCGCCATGGAATTTGCTTGGTGGGAACGGAATGGATAATCAGGAAAACAAGACTACCAGGCCTCACCTCAAATGAATACTGAACAAGAATCTGACAGAAACCAACTAACAAATACAAAAGTTATTTCCTTGGGGTTTCCGTCAAGGTCTTGAAAATGACCCAAAGCCTAGTATCTGGCCTCAAACAGAAATGTAGAGAGATAACTATGCATTTCACACGTAGCAAGATATTCATACACATTACTACCGTCATTATAGTTCGTCTTAACATGGTATAGCATATATCAATTAGATGAAGAGTAATATCTGGCGCCGTCATCGTAGAGGTCTTTCTAAAATCGAGAGATATTGAAACTACTCCAACTACATGATTTTCAGTTATGTCTATCGAAAGAGAGTAAAGTTGAGGCTATACACAGATTTTTACAACAAATCACATAAACTGTTAAAGATGGAGTAACTTTCACATACTCATCTTCTTACAATAAGTTCATTGCCATGCGTGGACTTGCCTCATAGAGAAACTAAAAGAGATAAAGAAAGGACACTACGTGCAACAAATCGTTTAACTTCCGAAATGCACACATAGCACTTATAATATTAGTGTATGCTGTATGCTAGTCGATTCTTATTTTTTTGACGAAATAGAAACCTTTTCCACAAAGCTTGTAAGTCGCAATATTAATATCGGGATTATGAAAGGGTGCCGGAATTTTCATAATATCGTAAATGCGTAAATGGTACATTAACTTATATCTATATGAATCAAATATATAGGACTGTGAGATCTACGATCTGATATTGAAAAAGTTTGTATCTCCGGATACAAATTTACATATCATTTCGATGAGTAAAAATTAATAATAAGGATCAAATATACATATCAATAAGACACTTGTATTGACTAACATATATAGAGAATACGCTAGGAATTTCACAAGTATTAATAGAAGTAGCAGTTGCTAGTGTGTAACGGATGAACAATTTATAGCTATAAAAAGACGGAATATGAACGGGCTTTATGAACGTATATATATGACCATGGTAATGATTCATAAAAGCAATCTGATGCAAAGAACCCCATTCAAATTCTTTTTTTGTGAGTCCTTTCTTATAAGTTTACGGGGTGAGCTGACGAGAGCCCTAGTCAAATTGCAATCTTTTTTTACAAGGCAGAAGTTTAAGTTTAGACTGGTTTCGAATGGCTTTCAACTAAATTTATTTCATATTTCCGCCCATAAACCTCTAGCTGTGTATTTCTCAAAGCAAGTAATAGTTCCAGTTAGTTGCAGTGTTCAAAAACGGCTTAGCCCTGCTGTGGGGGGAGAAGAATGGACAAAAAAAAAGGGACTTTTAAAGTTTGTGTTTGAAGTGGATGTGCGCTGTTTACAACAGGTTAGACTGAAACTTTGAAGACAAATTAGGAGTGGATAGGGCCTTTTTTGTGACAATGGAAAGTAAGCAGTTGGCGTTTGGAGGGAAGTTTTCTTATTGTTTATCTGTTGAGAAAGAGCGTAGGAGAGAAGTTTATGTATAGTGACGGCATTCTTAGCGATTACCAACGTACAGCCAACGTACAGTGTAGTTAGTTGCGGGCGTCGTTTGGATGGGCAATGCGGTTATATGTCTGTATTGATACCCTTTTTCTCCTTCAAAGATTGGTGGAACGTAGAACGTAACGTATTTGTGACTTACGAGATATCGATATGTGAATATTTGTTGTAGATTCTAGTGGACTCTCTACAGAACAATGAAAGTATTTATTGTATTGTCTGTACTGACTTCATGGGTTTGATCTGATCATCTTATTGTCCTGCACGCCGGATAATTCGTGACAAGCTCAGACTGCTATAATATTATGAAATATGGAGATTGTCGCAGACAATGGAAAAGCCTCTCCATGTTAAATTTGTTGACCAAATTCTCTGTATTTGTAAACAAGATATAAGCTGAACGCCATTGCATCAAAATTCAAATACCAGAACACTGATCTATAAACTAGCATACCTAAGAACCAGAAAATCTGAAAGATTGGAAATCTCTTATATCAACAGACGTGATGTTGGTTTATACTGATTTCATCGTTGTATTGTATACAAATCTATTGGTAGATCTCATAAAATTGTCATTATTATTATTGTAGACGGGGTTGGGTGTAGACTGTGGGTTGTGAGTTATGAACTGTACACAATCATAGGAAGATGAAAGCAATTGGACCCTTCAACTCGTTTTTTTCCTTATTTAAAGGGCGTCACTTAAATGTATTCTCAACCCATGCTCTTTCGTAAAAGCACATTACAAACTCACCACAATACATTTATTCCCACTAAATACAGTATCATCAACTACAAATATGTTATGGCATTAGAAAATTTCTGCATCTACTCCAGTGTATAAATATCCTTCTTAAAACATTAAACATGTTTTTATTTGTCTTTTCTTTAAAGCTTTGCAAGTAACATATACCTATACAAGAATCTTTAATATTGACAGAGCGATGACGAACAAGAAATCAAACAATCATACAACAGTAAATGCACGAGAAAGACTTTACCGGAAAAGTTTTGAGCACGTAAAAACCAAGACAAATATTATCATAATTATTACGTATAATGGTCAAAAAAATTATAGTTGATCAGCTTTGATGTTTGGTATACGGCCATGAATTGCTCAAATAACTTCATTCTATAATGGGAATAACAATTCCAGTGGTTTATAGTTCACTTTAGCATACTCTATCAGCCATCACCTGCTAAAAGTTGGAGCGCTAACAGCATTGCTATCAATTATGATTGTTTTCATGCATATGTAGAAGTAGTAAAAATGAAGGCCATTTTTCTGAGGGGCTTGGTCAAACTTAACCTGTGGACTCAGCACAAATATCTGAACTACGAAGTGAATATTATAGACTTTAGCGTGGAGTGAGCTCTACAAAATTAATAAAATCAAATATTTATACATTTTCAAGCTACCAGACGTAGTTGTTTTGGCAAAGATGCCATTTTAAGTATACAAAAGCTACTTTTGCTCATTTCTTCGTGACAAGATAGTGCAAATCAAGATTAAAAACAATATTTTGAACCCTTTCCATCCTATACTACCACCTATGCCCTTTCTTTCTTTTCCGACCTGAGTCGCAGGCTTGAACACACCTTTAGGTCGTGAAAGAAGGCATATACATTACCCAGGTATTTGTTCCAAATTTATCTATACGCACTTGTATACCGTGTGCCGTGGTCTATGATACTTTTGTAGCCCCTGCTATACTTTACAATATTATAAATTCAGCTGCTGTATTTAGAAACTGTAACGTGAGTCTGTGGTCATAGCGTATCGAGAACCCCAATATGGAGCAGCAGGACATAGCCGTTCCGACTTGACCACGCCTGTGGATCGTGAAAATTTATTCTTATATCATACATAAACTAGATGTATTGTGCGATCAAATATCGCCCGTATATGCTTTGTATCAGGTCCCAAAAATTCAGAATAAGGTGTACGTACGTACGGTTCGCAAGAGGCATATTCTGTAAGTTGTTGAATAGCTCAATATGGTCAAATAGTCTCGACACAATGAATTTTTTCCAACTCATTGATAAACTGCTGTTAGTTGCCACTTGCTTTTTTCCCAAAATTGTATTGCAACTACCACACACACCACCTCTCCACAGTTAGCACCACTGTCTTCATCCCATCCACTATGTACGCCATATTCTATAGCAAATCATGCGCAAGATAGGACAAATACAAACTGTCTCAAAATCAAACCACCACGAGTAACCGCTTATCCAGACTTACGACATTTCTACAACTAAACCCTCAAACTTCCTTTTTCAAAAACTTTTTCCAAATCATACTCTCTAATCTCCCCGATTTTTGGTATTTACTTCGGCATTCAAAAAATTCAGCACATTTTGGTAATACTGAATATAAGTGTGTGATTCTTGAACTATGCTCGTAGCTGGTAGAAACATCTATGGCCTTTCACATTTTGTGTGTGTGACTGACTTGGTCATACTTGTGGTAGGAAGCAATTCTTTGTGCTTAGCTACAGATTTAAACAAACAGTTCAGTAATAGCATCGTGTTTTGTCGTAGGTAGCATACATGTAACAAATATAAGTCATAAAGGATAAGAGAAGAAGATACAGATAATTATATATAATACAACGTGCTTATACACAGTTCACACTTCACACTTCAGAAATCTTGTATCTTCTTCAACAATCACGACCTATTTGTCACCGCATATAAAACCATTCACAGCTACACGTCCAGGCAAGCATAAATTTCATAACAATAAAAACAAAATACAATTTGGAATTGAAAAAGTTTAGATACATTTTGAACACGCACTTTGCAGAACAAGACTATCGAAAGGTCCGGTATTTGGGTTTTGGGGAAGTTAGAACCATTTGATTGTCAAATTAAAATTGCTTGGATGGTTCAATAATTTATCAAAACGAAATTTATTTTAAATGGCCGGTTGGTTGGATATGTTTCTATACAATTTGGCCTAGTAATTTTGATAATTTGAGACATAATGGTATTCTGTATCGAACACTTTCTGCTCTGCTAGATACGAACGTAACATACGATTTACTTCAATGTGTAGACCAGCTTGTCAAACACCCGTTTACAGCGTCAATAACCCAGATCCGATTAATAAGTGCCAAATTTGAATGTTACTTTTAAACGGACCCCAGTCTGTTAGCTGTTTTTTCTGTTGAATGTTAGCCTATTTTCTTTTCTGTTTGTTCAATTCTGTTCTATTGTAAGCTGTTTTATTGACTGGATCTCCCTGTCAATGCCATTATCTAGCTTTTGTCTTGTGAATTTCAGTTTACTGTCAACCTCATTTTGTCCCACAAACATATCTTTGCATTGAATTGATTGACGCTAACAAATGTCATTCTATTCTTGATTTTACTATGTTGTGTGTCAAACTATAGCTCTTTTTATTTGTTCGTCTATCAACACAATGCTAGTGGCATTTATTCGTATACAAATCTATTGTTTGCCTCATTCGTTCGTCTACCAATCCATTATTAGTATCTTTTATTTGTATATCGATTTATTGTTACCTTAGCTATGCCGCATATTATCATCCTGTTCGAATCCTGTCCTGCTGATTACCGACCCATTGTTTGTTTAATTCTTGCGCACATATACTATGGCTGGTCTGGCTATTATGATTATTAGCCTGTTGTTGCTGTTGCTTATATTTTGATGTACTGGTATATCAATCCATTGTTTTGGGGTCACTATAAAATTCCTGTCGTCCCGCCATATTCCACAGGTTTCTATTGAACATCAGTCTATTGTCTGCAATATTCTGTTGTGTACATCAACCTATTGTTTGTGTTAGTCTAAAGAATATCAGCCTACAAGTTATATACTCCTTTACGGATTATCGATCTATTGTTTGTGTTATGATATCAGTCTACTGGTTGTACCCCTTTATGGATTATCGATCTATTGTTTTATCGTATTCCATCGATTAGAAATCTGTTGTTTGAATAATTCTATTACCTATCAATTGGTTGTTAATACTCTTCTTAAAGTTTTCTATTGACTATCAACCCGTTGTTTGTATTATTCTATTGAATATCAGTGTACTGTTGTTTCTCCGTTGTTTATCAGCACCTACGTAATCATGCCAATCACCGTAATATCTTATTCCGTTGCTTTGCTATTCTAGTAAACTTCAGTCTATTGTTGGGTTCCCGCTGCTGAGTACCAACCTGTCTTATTCTATTGATTATCATGCTATTGTTTGATTTCATAGAAAAAAAACGAATCAATACACACTGATAAACTTCTATAGCATTGATTTATCTCAGTGAAGATAAACCCTCTATATTATTCATTGGCAACCCATTAAGGACCTATCCATCTATTCCATCGCTAAGCCATTGACACACCAAGCACCAATCATTATTCTGCTACCACGCTCTCAATCATTGATCTGAATCTGCAAGAATATACCAATACATACACAAACCCCATTCAGTCATCACTTTCCTAATACTCAAAATACGACAGTCATATAAAGTTATAAACTCTTTTCTCTTTGCCTAAAGCAGCTACACCAGCAACAAAGAGCCATCCTAATTAAGAAGAAGCCATTATTTTGTGCCTTCTTTGTTTCCTAAAACACCATACGCCTACGGGCAATCAGTACAAAAACGGAACGGGGTCTTCTCTTTTTTGTACTAAAATATGGACAAACTATTGTTATGAACTCTGTTGTTGTTGTTGTTGTTGTTGTTGTATCTTCAGTTTCTCAATAAGATTGAACATACTGGTTGGTGAGAATCAAAGATGCATGTGGAATGAATCAGAGTTTTGCACTTTGTGACCTGAATATTGCCAGTGACTTGACTTGTTGGACGTAGCCTCATTCAATATGCCAAAAAGAAGTGGCTCGGAAATAGACCGTCCTGTCATAACAATGTCATAAACTTCAATCCCTGAAATACCCGTAATAAAAAAATTTGGTTCTCAAGATCTCCGACAGCCTATTTACATAGATAATACGAATCGTAACCCTAGAACCACAAACCACAGTCTAAATCTTTATGGAAGAAGAGTAACATAACCGCCTGACAAATAATGGTAACTTTTGCTTTCGAAAGTGGAAGTCAAATCTTAGTTATCCGATTGTTTGCTACGCAACGCAATGACCATACGCAGTTCCGGAAAACCCGTCGCGCATATGCAAATTTTAATAAGGTTATTGACCCTTACTGGCAAACCGACCCGTTGCGTATACAGTTGCTGCTTGTTATTGCAATTGCGCCTTGTTATTGAGGTAAATGCTTGGTAAAGCTAAGGATTCTGTTGTGAGACTAAAATCACTAATATTAAGGGGATTGACGAAAGGGAGTAGGGAGTGAGGACTGCGGAGTCGTATTTACTGTACGTTAGATATGACGTTGAAATTGGTTGTTTTTCGTCGTTGAGGCTAATTTAGGACCTGAAACAAGTTTGAGCTATGATGGATTTCAAGTGAAGGTATTTAAATCTTGTACTCTAGGCTATTGGACATAGACTATACGAACTACAACTTGGAGCTGACAATATCCAGTTCGACAATGGCTTTGTGTTTTTTTGACTTTTTTTCATACAAAAACTCAGGGGTAATCATAACAAAAATAAGGGCTGCTTTTTTGTGTCTTCTGTTCATCTCTCACGGCGGAAGAATCCGTATACTTTACTTGCACACAAATCCTTGCAAGAAACGAATAGCTAAAAGTTCAACCACACATTCTACTGCTCACTGCTCAATCCTTGCTAAGTTGAGTTGAGTTGAGTTGAGCTGAGCTGAGGGTTTAATGTTTGCTTCTAACAAGCGGCGTATTTACCATTTTCACTCAAAGTCAATTACATAATCATTGTGTATGGTCCGACTAATCGAGGTATGCAGTATTACATAATATTCGAAAATTCGAGGTCTCGCGACAAAATTTTTTTATTTTTTATTTTTGATTACTTACCGTAACTTGTACTGGGCGGCGGTGATCAATTTCACTCAAAAATCAACACAACAGTGAAAGCCTCGGGAATCGGAGCAACCGGCGTGCGAACAAATTTTGTAGGAGCCATCAGAGAAAGAGCTAGAAGAGGGAATTTCAGTTTGGGTATGTGTTTATCTATTTCCTAAGTAAAATAGTTTCATTAGTTTGTCCAACTAATTCTGCCATTGTCAAATAATTTTTAGTCTTGTGAGGTGGGTGCGTGCGCGGTGTCTTGAATGGCATGATGATCAGATCAGTTTAGATGAGATTTAGTATTTGGGCTTTGGTGTTTATGACTGACCTTTTTCCTTCTTGAGCTTTGTTTTCCGGGGGAGGGCGAAGAAAAAAAAAAGAAGCCGATGCGGAAACGCGGTGAATTTTTTTTTTTTTTTTTTTTTTTTTTTTGCCTCAAACACTGTGAGAAAGAAAGAAAAAAAAGTCTTTTTATTATTATGCAAAAGCAAACAACCGCCGCCAACCGTTGAATAATTAATAATAAGTTAACATAATAACCTTTCCCCTTTTGTGTTTAGTAAATTTTATTAAATTCGTAAATTTTTCTTCTGAATTTTCCTATTTATTGCTAAATAATTTTTTTTCCTTCTTTTTCCCATAAACATTCAAAACCATCCATACACCAGTCCATCCATCCATATATCCATCAGATCACTCTTTTTTATCACCATCAAGAATAGATTCGGCATAAACTAAAAGTTCAGTTTAGCTCAGTTCAATTCAGTTCAGTTCAGTTCAGCTTAGTTCAGTTTAGTCCAGTCCAGTTTAGTTCATTCACCATCTGTTTTTCGCTCTTCTCTGACGACCTTCCCTACCTCGCATCATCACCATCACCACCAACACCATCCATTACCACCCCTTTACATGTCGCTAAAAAGAATCAAAAACATCTTCCTACAAGACGCTCCTCCAGGAAACTCCCTTCCTGATTTAGAGTGGTCCTGGGATGTAAGAAAGACTTTCGCTAAGTTAAAGAAACACGAATGGTCATGGAAAGACTCTTATTATGGCCTCATTCTTTTTTCCTTCACTTTCTGCCTCTGTGTAATCAGAGTACCAACCCTTCCCTTTAGATTAGCCATAGCTGCCTTATTATTATTAGGTTGCGCCATCCCTGTAACTAGTCAATTCGTTTTCAATGCCCTACCCATCTTTACCTGGCTCATTCTCTTCTACACTTGTCAGTTCATCCCTCACGAATGGCGCCCCCGCATCTACGTCAGAGTCTTGCCTGCCCTGGAGACCATCCTCTACGGCGGGAACCTCAGCGAAATCTTAGCGTCGAAAACAAACTCAATACTTGACCTTCTCGCATGGATCCCCTACGGCCTTGTCCATTTCGGGGCTCCCTTTGTAGTAGCTGCAGTAATTTTCGTTTTTGCACCCCCTAAAACCCTCCCCGTTTACGCGTTTGCTTTCGGTTGGATGAACTTTACTGGTGTCATGATCCAGTTGTGCTTTCCAACTGCCCCTCCATGGTATCAAATCATCCATGGCTTGGAACCTGCTAACTACAACATGCCTGGCTCCCCTGGTGGCCTTGCCAGAATTGATGAGCTTTTGGGTTTGAACATGTACACTGGAACCTTCACTGCTTCCCCAATTGTTTTCGGTGCTTTCCCTTCTTTGCATTCTGGGTGTGCTGTAATGGAAGCTTTGTTCATGTCTCACTTGTTCCCCAAACTCACTCCAGTACTTTACGGATACGTGCTGTGGATCTGGTGGAGCACAATGTATCTTACACATCATTACTTTGTTGATCTAATTGGCGGCGCTGTGCTGTCGTTCGTTGTCTTTCTTTACGTGAAAAGAACTTGTTTGCCCCATATCCAACCAGGCAAGTTCTGTCGATGGTCATACGACCACATTGAAGTTGGACCCATGCATACTGCAAAGTTCAGGAAATCATTTGAATTGCCAATGTACTCAACAGACTTACAGGACCAGGATGTTGAATTGAAGTCAGCTGGTGCTGGCGGTGTTGCAGATGATGAGGAGATGATGATTTCGAGTTTGGGTAATACTGAATTACCCAAGCTTGACACTTCTCTGGGGTTCAAAAAGGCTTATCATCATTCGCATAACAAGTCAAGCAGCTATCACTTGTACGATAGTGATGTTTACTTGACGTCAGCATCGCCTGTCAACAATCAATCGCCTTTGTCTGGTGCTCCCATGTCTGCAAACAGCAGCTCTGGGGGTAGTACAATAGGTAATGTTTCACCTGTCTTGTCTATCAAAACGATATCCAGACCTAGTTCTACGAGTCCAGTGTCGGCTACAGATGATAAGGGACATGCAGATTAATCTTATTGTTGCTCAAAGTGAATGAGAAAGAAATGAGGGAATTCATTGTGTGTGTGAATAATTATAGATGTGTGGTTGAAGGACAATAATTTTGTATTATCTTGGAAGGAAGAAAAAAAAAGTCATCATCATCCTTGTGGTAATTAACCTTGAGTGATAAGAATTGGAGAAAGGATGATGGTGCTAATTATATCTGCATTTGTGTGTGTGTGTGTGTTTGTTATTGTGGAAATAGAGAGAAAGAGACAGCTGTGCGATGGAATTCATTACGAGCAACTTAAATCCGCTTCTATGAGAAATGTGTTTTTTAATAACTATTTTTTTTTTTTAATTTTTTTAGTCTGTAACCCTCTATATATAAAGATAATAATGTTTAATGTGAAAAGAAAGAATTAGAATATGAATTGGAAAAGATCTTGATTCAAAGACGGTGTGGAGTATATGGGAAAGTTGAATCTTGTAGGGATGGTGTGGGTGGGTTGCTATGGACTATAATTGAGAAGGAGTTAGTAGTGTTGTGCATTGCTAAAATGAGGTTAAGTTTTATGTTTGACGGGTTTATTGGAGTCAGACTCGTAAATTTATTAAGAAGCTATTGAAGACACTGTATCATAAAAATAACACCTTATTATACTGTAGTAATAGACAACTTTGTAAGTCTAATTGAAATCTTTTGTCATCTAAAGACTCTTTCGTGCTAAGTTTTAAGAAGAGCTTTAGTTTTTGGGTATTAGTTTAGTAGAAGAAGATTGACGGATTGAGTCGGGGGAGCTGGAGCTGTAGTAGGGCCAGAGAAAACGCGGACACAACTGGATGTGTATTTGAGTTGGGATATGTACCTGTTCGTAAACAGTTTCTTGTTGTTGGATGATGTTGTGTTTAATTATGGACATGAAATTTGAGTGGAAATACTGGTTATCAAAAGGAAGATGAATTTTCATTGGAAAATAAACGGGTGAGTGAGTGTACAAATGTGAGTGTGCACAGAACCGTATAAGCCTACTCAGTAATAAGATAGTTGATTTCATGTACAGTACGTGTATCAATGAAAATGATCGTTGAAAACGGTGCGCCACACATTGGATTGATACTAGAAAGCTATTGGACCAATCTCAATATATCAAGGTTTCAAGTCCATTTTTCGTTGGTACAAGCCAGCCTTTTGACACTCCTGCATGCAAGGTTAGCAAAAAGCGTGGAATTTGGTTCAAAGCAATGAAGCTAGAGAACAGAAAAATATAAACAGATTGTAAACAAACCGAGTGAAACTCCAAAATATGGAAAAGGTTGATATGGGAAACCAGACAATGAAATACGCACCAAAATCTACACTTTATTGTCGATAACATATAATCTGCGTTCATGAAAATATAACGCTGCGTGGAAAGGTTGTAAGCGCAAGCTGACAATAGGCGGGTTGTAGTGAGTTTTGAGATTTGAGTTGATGGTGAGCTCGCTGAACATTTGAATGGCGAACTAATTTGATTTCTTGTGTTGAAAATTGAAAAATGAAAATTGAATAGTATCACGGTGCTGATGAGGATGCAGTTGAGAGGAAAATATAGCAGAAAAATGATATTGTAGGGTGTAGATGGGTTATATTTACTAACAGAAAGAAAATTGTATGGATGCTTGAGCAAATGATTGAAAAATCAGAGGTTGATCAGTGGTTTGTCAAAGCTCTAGATTTATTCACAAATCTACGATGCCACTAGCAACGCCTTAACAAGACTATCCATGGTCAGAAATTTGCATTTTGACATATTGTCTTAGGTTTTTACTTACTGTAAAAAATAGCTGCACAACTTTATTATCCTGAATACTGCTCCTGTCACAATACGACTACTGGGATCCGCAAACTATGACAGATAACATCAAAACCCGATGTAGTTTATTATTCTTAGTCCATTGAAGTTTTACATTTCTGACCAAGAAAGTTGTTAGGAAGGTGACTATTCGAACTAAGAAAGGTTTACAAAAATGGTTCAATGGACAAAACGTTCACACGTAAGTGACGATAACCCAGTGTGTCAGTGAATTTGATATTGTGTTTATCCAACAGTCCTTCATCTTGAAACTTGAGCTACTTTGTAAAGTAGGACAAAAGACACGAAACCTGGCACGGACCTGTCAAATGGCTATTGGATTTTATACTGCATTTGTTATACTGACTCGACTAATGTTCGTTTACCATAAAAGATGGGAAATGGAAAGATTAAAACATGGATAATATAATGACTGTTAGCTGATAGAAGGTTTGCACCTAATTTTACACCAGTATTTCTTCTACTTGTGCGTCAATGATGCAATTTGAAACTGGAGCTGCTAATATCTTTACAAGTTCAGCATTTGACGTACGGCCTTAACTGTTTTGGAAATAGATTTTTAGCATCTTGAAGTATCCATCTAGACAGAACCACGATTATAGGGCCACAAACCTTTATCAGAGACAATTAAAAGCTCGCTCAAACAACTAGGCTTTATTTTCAAGCTTCTCGAATGGCTGGTGAAATAGATAGTGGAAATGTGAGCCGTCATAATGGAAAATCAAATATCAGTATTGCTAAAGTAATATTTGTGCAACATTTGTCAATATTCACGTCTCAATGAAAACATATAAAAGTGGTTTCAATGGCACGTTGAGCTCTGATCAGTCAACTTAGGAACCTGCCTACTAGTATGTGCAGTGCAGAATTATAGAAAGTTCTGTTTACATGAGATTGTGCTGTTTTAAAACAAGCTTATGAGTTGTATACTTTGATACAGATTAAATCAAAGACTTGTTTGATGTAGTAAATTCTAAATGAAAAGGAACCACGTTGCTGAATATTACTCTTGAAACTTCAATGAGAAGATACCTTATGCAATAAAATAGTTTCTTATTTTGCACATACTGGCATATTCAAAAATTCTGTAATGACAGAATAGTAATTCTTTTCAAAGCTGGATTGTCCTGAATCATAAATATAAAAATTTCATTTAACTACTTTATAATTGCACGATTAGAATCATAATTGGTAGCAATAATCTTTCTAACAACTATTGTATTCTTTTTTTCTAAATAGGTTTGGCCTGCTGGGTCATGTAGCAAGTTTTACTGTAGTTTCAAGGATCGTTACCATTTTGTGATCTCAAGATGCTACTTTTCTAATATGCCGGATAACTGGGAAATACAGCAAAAAATGATGAAAGCATCTGGCTGATGAGTTTTTCAGGCAGTTTTTGGCTGATAATAAATGGCGGAAAGCAAAACAGTTTAGGGTATTGCAAAATTGTATTCAAGGCTACACATTCAAAAAGATTGTGATAGTTACTTGAATGAAACTTGAATGAAATTCAAAAAACGGGGTAGAGATGATGGTAAAGGTTATATGAACAGATGAATGATTTGGTAGATAATACCGATTACTTGTTTTAAAGGTAATACACAGATTGGATCACTTTACTAATAGATGGAACAAATAAATGATAGACTAAATGCTCATAAGTTAATAGGGGTGTATTTATTCACTAACTACAGTAAACTCCAGAATAAACAACAATATTATAATAACATGTATTTCTATAGCTGCCACTGCTTAAGCCTGGATTCTCTATCAGACTGTTAATAGCTGCGGATTGAGCAAGAGTTGCTGCGTCAACCAATTTGGAAGTATATTTTGTACCCTATATTAGTCCTAGAAGTTGGATTGTGTAGCTTCAGTACTTATAAAACGGCAAAAAATTGCGTATCCATTTATTTTGGCTTGGTTCTAAACTGAAAAGCGATTGTAATATAACAGCTACAATATAATAACTTTAAGAAACCATTTGCGCAATAGGGACTTGCTTGTATGCATATATCTATTGTAGAAAAGAATACTACTTTGGAATATACATCACAATACAACCTAATAAAAAAATAGTTTACATTAATGGTGATAATATGAGCTCCCGTTGTTGCTAATCTATTAGAAGAAAACTACTTTTACCCATAACTGTACAAAGTTTTGTGTGATTCGGATCTAGCTGTTTGACAAGGCAAAAGCTCTAAAGGAACAAATTATGAACTTATGCAAATCTGGGATATTGATGAAATGTAATATTATAGACTCGAAACTTCTCCATTGATAATAATATCAGTTATTGTCAAAAGAGCGTGTGAAGTGGATGAATGATAAAATTGAGAAGAATTAATATGATCTTGAAAAGGAGGAATTTTAGATGATATATCTTAAAGATGGTGAAGAGAAATTTGTATTGTGAGTGGATGGAATACAGTAGGTAGTGTGTTAAAAACAGCCGAACCCACCATTAATTGACAGTTAAAGCTTTCAAGAGAGTCTATAATCTCTCATATAGTAGTTTATGTTTTTATATTGTGACTTTGAAACAGATGATAAGATCCAACTGGTTTTTGTTGTTGGAGAAATCGAGTGCTTTAGAATATTAACAAATCAAAACTACAGCATAAGTTTAAGAAGTAGAATTGAGAATACGTATACTGCATGAGTACAGAAAGCTTGAAAAAAAAATAGAATTTGCAACTACTGTTAATTGCATTCGACATTAAAATCTATGATACTAGTTATCATGATAATAACAACTTTGAACAGTGATAAATCTGTCCAAAATTTAATGATCGTAGGGCTCTTATAAAGTTGTTGTTTTTTTTTGTTTTTTTTTTTTTTGAAATTGTTTAGTATTTCTTACTTAGTACATAGAATATCTCACATGGAATACTGGCATATTTTAGAAGTTGCTACATAGAGGGTTAGGCCCAATCAATGCTTGTAGCAGTTTTTTACAAGCAACAGCCAATCACAGTGAAATTAATTTCGATTTTTGTTCCTACCCGTTTCTGAAATATATACCCAACCCTTGCACACGAACATCACATACCACAACTAAATTTACACGCGCAGACTTTTAAATAGGTTTACCTTCAAGTTTAGTTACATCCACGAAGGATAAAAGAGAAAGCGAATTATAAACCGACGATAACAACGGTACTTTTCATATTTATTTGAGACTTTTTCACGGAGAAATCGAACGAAAGTTGTGTATTATAATCGAACAAAAATGGCTGGACACGGACATGGACCTCATCGTAAGTTGAGTTACTGCTACTATCGTCGTTCGCATCAAAAGAAAGAACAAAGGAAGGGAAAGTTACATGGGAGAAGATCTGGTTCTGTCAGACGCATTGTCAACTGGAACAATTTTCGATCAAAACGAAATGTAGCTGAGAGCTGTGATAATTCTTTAAATATTGATGGCGAAGGTCGATGAAAGTTGCGTATACGAGTGTGAGATAAGAAGTACTAACCTGCTATTTTTTAGCTCTTATTAAGGATGAAGCAATTGAGAAGTTCTACTGTAAGTAAAAGCTCCACAGATTTTCCTTCTCTCGAGGAAAACTGGTTGAATGAAACCTAACGGAACCCAAAGTTGCTAATATCGAAATTCTTCCTTTTTAGACATGAGAGAACATCTCGCGGATCACTTCAAGTACACCAAAAAGAGCGGAAAATTTGTATTTTTATCAATGGTTGTTGTTCCAGGATTCCTATTCTGGAGTGCGTACAAACTAGGTGTAAGTATATCTATACTTTATGAATTTCGGAGGAAGCAAAACTGCAAAGGAGCCAGTTTATATTCTGAAGTGCCGCATGTTTTATTTACAGTATACTAACTCTTTGCCTTTTTATTTACTTGGGGCTGTTGTTGATAGGGACAAATCGATTTTGTTGCAAAGAGAAGAAACGAATCTATCTGGAGAAGTCATTAAGCCTAATAAAAGCCAAATGGGTGGTAGTAAAATGAGATCTTCATTTCTTGTTATATCTGTCATGACCAAGTGAAGGGAGAACTTTTTGAAAAGAATTGGTGCATAAAGTGTGAGAAGACTTGTTATTTTTTCTCTTATCATTATAATTATAATTAATACAGGTTTATATATATTCACAAATCTTACAGTTGCTATACATTACTCCAGTCGAGGTAAAAGATATTTGATGTTGAAATCTGGTTGTATCTTCTAGATCTTTTATAAAATTACGGAATGTTATTGGGAAAAAGAAGGAGCCAATGCGATAAGATGATGATAAGCTGTGAATGAGAGAAATAATGGCACTGGATGTAGTCAGTTAACAATTAAGGAAAAGGCTATTTTATATAGGTGCTTAGTAGTTTTACATGCGCTATGTCTACATTGTTTCTTCTCATGCATAGCATTTTAATCTTCACCATAGACGAACAAAACAATTCAAGTACAAGATTGGCGAGTAATCAGTTGTGTGTACACGAATCTATTCAACGCAAACAATACTTTGTAGGCTGCACTTTTGGGTGGTCTAAGAACGAATAAAAATAGAAGTACATTTGTTCACAAAATTTGTATATCATTTTAAGCTGTACACCATGAGATCTAGGAAAAGCAGATAGAATAGTTCTTAATGGCTTAGTTTGATAAGGTTGTTCGCGACTTGTTCTAGTGCTTTCAAAAAAGATGAAAGAAACCTAGTGTATAAAAAATTCATTCGTTCATAATCAGTTTGTTGTCCATGGCACACTTAACTTATAAAAATCTGAACCACTAAATAAAAAGAAACAATGTTAATAACGACGAAGAAGACATGTATATGACTCGGCAAATAACCTCAAACAATATGGGTTTCTATGGGTATCATGATCTCGTGTGTTACTGATGTACAAAAACTTTTGGCGTTTGCACAAGTTGTCTGTTTCTACTTGAAAATGAATTGCAACTAAAAAATCTGCTCTTCAAATCCATTTACCGCTTTTAAGAAGTTCCTCAAGTCAGAAAGCGTTTTAAAAGATTTTATTTTTCAAGGTGGTGTAAGTCAAACTTTGAAGAGGATATTGGACAAAAGAGTTACCGGTCCCAAGGTCGAGAATTTGCTTCAAAAATGGTGAAGCGATGGTACTTATCTCACTTACAGAGATTCCGTTTCTTTATACATTTTTGCCAATTCGACTTCGAATAAAATGTACAAAAACCTGCGTTCATATGACATTGTGTGATTTATTATGTCAAAGTTAATTATGAGGGACTCTTTTTAACAAACATCCAGTGCCCAGGGGACTACAGAGTTTGGCTTCAAGTAATTTGCCATTATTCAAAGTATTAACATTAGGTTCTAGGGAGATTGTTCGTATAAACTCACAAAGTCTCATTTTTGCTGCGCCCATACAGTATATGTGATAAAATTTCTGCTTCGTCGTTTTTGCATCTAACATCTTATTATTATTGGCTGTTGTGTTTGTTTCTGTGTTCGTTCCAGTCGTGGACCAAGGTAGCCATAGCTAGTCTTGAATTGGGAGATTTTACCTTTATAAACCTCTCAGTCTATTTTAAAATTTGTGTTAATGTTGATGTATTTTACTATCTCAATTCAAAGCTATAATAGGAGGTGAACAATGAGAGTCCAATGCGTCCTGGAGTGATTTGTTTTATGAATCTTGTAGCTGCCTTTGATTTGATGATTCCTTTTATTTAAGTCATGTATAAATACTGAATTGATGTCAGTCTATACAATCCTTCCCCCTCATTGTACTTAATAACGTACTCAAACTTTTGAGAGTCAAGTTATAGAGCCCCAACGTATAGTAGCCCAAATCCTGAAAGGGTTCATACTGCCTATATATTACAGTCAAAAATTCTTTCAACCCTATCTGTAAACCACTAAATTTGAATATAATTGGATTTGAACCCCATGCTAAATTACTTGAAAAATGGAGATTGCCATATTGACAAATTTCTTTTCTTCCTTGTATACCCCCCTATTTACTATTAGCCTGATATCAAGAAACTGATGTATCGGTTTGTGCGATGCCGCCAAACCTTTCTACAATTTCTTAGGGGACAACCTTCATTAACATGCTTCCCAGTCTTCTCTTCCATCATTAACCGAAAAGCTTCTAAACTAAGTTTGATTTTGCTGAGCACTTTTCACGATTATTAAGAAGGAACGAAACTATATCCGGGTATAAGAAGTCTGCAAAGGTCTTTAAAATAATATTCCTACCAGCTAAAGATATATGCCAAAACCCAAACCGGGAAACGTTTAAGAATCTAGCCTCAAGAGTCAAAACGCACCATTAGCACATCGATGTAACGGAGACATATCCGGGAGTAGGCGCAGCTTCGTGTAAACTTATCAGCATCTTACCCTCTACTTTTAAATAGTCTTTACTGTCTGAGAGATATAGCTATTCATTTTTATTTGCTAATATAGAGGAAAATCTAGAGTAATTTACACTAATGAAATACTTGTGAAAACTTACAAAATTAACAACACGCCCCCTTTTTGTACCGTTGACCCCAATAGCTATACAAGGAAGTCAAATTCTATAGGGTGATAGCCACATCAAGTCCGTTTGTATACATTACCATTGATGCATGAGTATTGAAAATCTCATTTGAAGATTGCTCGAATCTTACCAAAAGCATTTTTCTCTCAACGGATTTCCTATTAACCATTCAAGTACAGACACAAACACATCAACCAACAACAACAAGATATCAGATGCGAATGCGGTGAAGCAGAAACTGTATCACACATTCTGTCTGAGTGCAGCAACTATGAGGCTCATCGCGAGTCTTTACAAAAAATTTCTCCGGAACTCGATATTAGTACTTTGCTAGATACTGGCAAAGGGCTTGAAGCCGTTATTGAGTTCTTATCCTCCAACCAGGCTATTTTAACTCGGCGATAAACTCTGTGGTCTTTAGGGCCCTGGGTGTTTGTTGTAAAGGTTTCCTCGTTATTAACTGTGACATTAAAATCACTTAAGTGAAAGCAGGTT